>JABWIB010000390.1:60791-82055 GCA_016617825.1 Platyplectrum ornatum
GAGAGGGGGAGGAAATTACCCACCTGATGCTTTCCAGGTAGTGGAGGGGGAGCAGGAAGGGGACGGTGGGAGAGATCTGTGGCTCTGCAGCTCCAGGAAGTGCTCCAGATCACGGTCGCGGTGCCGCTGCTACCCCTATAGCTACGCCACTGCGGCCACAAAAAACTATGAATCAGGTCCTTGGTTTCTTTCTATTATGTTCAAATGAGCTCATTGACATGGCTGCTGGCAACAGGTGCAACAGTGCTTTAAACTAGTAGCTCATTGTAGCATTTGTCAGGTGTTTAAATATTTTGATGGCACGAGGTTAGAAATTTTAACAACTGGAAATACTAAAGCTGGCCATACACTATAAGATAAATTGTTCCAATCTAAAAAATTTTTCAAGAGTAGGCAAAACCATGTTGAATTGCAGGGGAGGTAAATATAATTAACTGCAATCAGTATTAGAGTTGAGAGATGATGTTTCCAGCACAAGTGTAATAACAGTGTAACAGTAACACTGGTCAGTATCTGTGTGCAACATGCAACAATAAAGAATTCTCTCTGCATGCAAACACTAACATTCATTTAACCTCCCCTGCAATTCAACATGGTTTTACCCACTCTTGAAAAAATCTTTTGATTGGAACAATTTATCTTACAGTGTGTGGCCAGCTTTAGTCCATCATGTTTTAAGATAAAGGTAATCTGAAACTTTAGTAATAGTCAATTATGATTATTCTATCAGTCATTATTAAAATACATATCCAACCTATTTTTTCCACATAATAAGTTAACCTGGTTATAACAATAAGATCTTAAGAAATTACATGTGCTTTAATGTCACCATGTCACCATATTGATGACATTCTGCCTTAGCGTTTTAAAGGCGTCTCGAAAGTTGATCTGGGCTAAAAAGCTTTAGTTGTCTATTTTGCACAGACTCAGTGTAAAGAGACCATGGGGATCATGTGTAATATTTTTATTCTACGGAATATTCAAATGTATGGCAGTTATTTAGATTAACAGAAAAGAATCTGAAAGGACAGGTTTATTCATTTAACACATAATACATCTACTGAAATTCAGTAAAGGGTATATACAGTATATAGGCACATTGTATACTTCAATTTCCTACACTATATATTAATTTATATATTTTTTAGTAATTAACTTTTCCTATCGGAATATGTATTCTTTGTAAGCCTTGTGCCCAGAACAGGAATAAATGTATAAAGATGGGAGCATGCTGCGCATCCACCTAACTGTGCATCCAACTGCCCTGCATTAGTGTGTTGCCTGCACATCCACTGTATACTTATATCATTGCAGGGAATGTTGTAAGTTATATTCTCAGGACATTTTCAAGGGAAGCATTACATTTTTGTACATTAAAAAAAATATGATTTATGTGTCTCTATTTTATGAATTACATGCATAAAATTAGGTTATAAAGAAAATATACAGTAGATACATATAGACAAATAATGCTGCAGTCTATATATTTTTGTACTTTTTTTGTATAATTAATTTTCATGTTGAATTGCAGGGGAGGTAAAATGAATGTCAGTGTTTGCATGCAGGGAAAATGCTTTATTGATGCATTTTGCACACAGATACTGACCAGCATTACTGTTACACTGTTATTACACTAGTGCTAGAAAACATAAACTCTAATACTGTTTGCAGCTAATGAAATGTCCCCTGCAATTCAACATGGTTTTGCCCACTCGTGAGTAAGTCATTAGTGCCTAAAGATCTGAATCTGGTCGTACTGTATGTATGCAAAACTACAAAGCAACCTTTACAGTATGTTTAATATGAAATATTCTTCCGTTTCTTGTGGTTAAAATGATGAAATGTTTGGATGGGCCTTGATTTATAAATGCAAATCACAAATGTATTTTGTTTATTTTTTATTCTTTTTTTACCACTGTCACATATATACATCGCACCCTTCCAGTGTCTTACTTAATTTAATCCCAGTTTACAATTCGTTTAGCACCGTAGCTGTTTTTCCTTCATGTGGAGGTCATGGCTAGAAACAACTGGGATCTCTTCTTGGATGTTCCCTTGCCTTTTTAGGTTATGAGGGTCTCTGTGTGTTTAGGATAACGTGATTGACAGCTCCACTCCGGTCCCAATTAGCACCCTATAATTTATTAGCTTCTGCTTTCAGATTATGCGTTAACTTCACAAATATTTCAACCACGGAAACAGCAGCTATCAAGTATCTCTCCTTGATCCAGCAGCCTGGAGCTGCAGTTAAGAACAGGCAGAGCTGTCTCCTGAAGCCTGTGGGGATGGGACAGGAATAATCATTTGGGGGTATGTAAGCTGGTGTGAGATCAAGGGCGAAAGAGAACACTTTAGAAGCTTCAGTGCTGGAAATTGCACATTGTGTCAGGATTCCACTCACTTTTTTTTTTTTAAAGGAGATGGGGAATGAAGGAAATGGTAATGAAGGAAGATTGTTTGTCTAACTCTACTACTTGAGCAAATACCCAGATACAATTACACACAAACAGCAACTGCAAGAATGCTAATGTCACCACAGTCTCACTCTGCTTTGACACTTTGCTCAGCAGTGTAATCTCTATTTGCAATTGCGTGTCCAAAAAAAAAAAAAAGAAACAAGACATGTGGATTAGGTAGTAATACATGCTAGAAAGATGATCATTAAAGAGAATTTTTATATTACTGGAATTACTTCATTATTTTTATATGTATATGGTATCTGTGCTATTACTGGTCCCTGTTCTTAATTGTACATCAAAGCATAGCTCTAACATGTTCTTCCAGAGAAGCAAGAAGGTAATACTTTTAGCTGTACTTTCTACCAACCTTGCTTCCCCCTTGAGTATAAGGGTTGAACTTTGGAGTAAAGTTTAGCAATAGACAATGACATCATTTTATTAACCAGCTGGTAAACAAAAATAAAGATCCCACCACTGCATTAAACTTTCATCCCAGATTTGTGGAACCTTTCCTTTTCCTTGACCCAAATTGCAAAAATGCAAAAGTAAAAATTAAAACCATGTGATAATCTGTATTAACAGATACAAAAAAACTTTTATATTAATGGATTGTAATCACATTGTAATCACATACTTTTAAACAATGAAAATGTTTTGAGCTTATGAAAAGCACATAGTATACCAATTTGTCCCTGAGTTTTTTAACCACTTACTGGGGACCAGGGTGGGTGCCTCAGCTTTAATGTTCTAGAGGTGGCTCTGAATAAAGACATGAGTTGTGCTCTAATGCAACAGCCTAGACATGTATGCATGTTGTAAAGGATATTTCATTTTTTCTGATTTATTTGTTTGTGAAGACTGTGATTTATGTTTTTATGTCTAAAGCTAAAAATAAAACTCTTTAAAAAAGGGTTACTGAATGAAAATCTCCTCTGTATTACACTGGCACCAGACCTAAGCAGGTGCAGAATTTTAGCAAGATGTTCCGACCAGGCTGCAACCACTATACAACCTTATTTCTCATTTTATTATAGTGGAACATCCAACTACATTAGTGCAAAGCACACAGAAGCACGGGTAGATCAGCTGATTTGCGTCACTCCTTTGCTTATACCTAAAATATAAGTGTATGTGCAGCTTTGGATAAGGTCCATGGAACATGAATGACCAGTTGCAAAATTCAGCTATGGATCAGCTCCATATCGTACAAAACCACACATAAGCTCTCATAATTTGCAATCATATAGACAGGGCAACACACAAAAACACAAAAACAAATGTTTATTTCATACATTTAGATTATCAAATAGTTCAAAACATCTAAAACATAAAAACAAATTACAGTTACATATGTTTTGAAGACTTTAAAATCCATCTTTCTCTTCCTATTAGTAGATAAGGAGGAAGCACTTTATGCAGACTTCCGATGTGCATACATCCACATACAAATATTTTAATGGATGCCCTAGCTCTGGGCTATACCACTCAGGCATCTGTGCATTTACTTTTAAATTGATCCCACTAGCACAGATTGACTTTTCAAAAACAAGTGACTACCAGATTTTCTGTCTGAAGCACACAGAATCTCACAGACCTAAAAATGGGGTGGATATATATATATATATAGAGAGAGAGAGAGAGAGAGAGAGAGAAAGAAAGATTTGGATGTGCCAATTGTGAATTCAACCCAGCTTCTGTATCAGAAGTCATTTAATTCATAAGTAGGGATGTGCATGCTCCTCTGAACATGAGCATTTTCTAAGAGTCACTATCTAATTGAAGCACAAAGGATAATAAAAACTCAAATTTATTTTTGACACTTATTTTTGTGTGTAGTCATTATTTGCTACCAACTTCATCAGTCAGTTCAGAAATACTATTCTTGTCACTACTTCAATGAGTAGGACCCAGAGTCTAAAAACACTGTGTCTAACCTTTCAGAGAACCAAAATCTAAGCTCAGTCGATGCTTGGCAGGGATCTAAATAGAACTTCAAAGCTGCTCCTAGTGGGCTCCTGACCTAACAAGAAACATGAGACAACCCTCAAGATTTATTTGCTTGTGAGCTTTGGATAATTTTAAGGTACTGAATAATACAGAGACAGTAGTTATGTTGGCATGGATGCCCACTTGTCTAAGAGGGTGTCCAGCCATGCCATTTGAAAGATCAATTTAAATTTCTCCAAAAACAAGGATAGAGGCAGGGCAGCCGTATCTAACTATTTATGCAAGATTGTTTTACGAGCCACTGCACTAATCGTTGATGACAAAAGCAGTTTATTGATCATACAATGTTCTGCAAAGCATTTACCCACAAGCCAGAATGGGCGATTGACCAGACAGGCCCACAAACAGTGGTGTAAATTATCCTGAGGGTCTTGGCATAGGAGGAAATTAGACATGGGCAATAGACCCATGAGGTAGCATTTTTTAGTAGTGCGATATGTAGAATGCAATAAATTATATTTCAGTATATATGCTGGCTGGTAGATACCATATGGATCAAATTAGGGACCTCAGTAGGTCAATATTTTTGAGAGTGGGATATACCACAGTCAATGACATTAGGCCCATGGTGAGTGTGGACAGCTTCAAGCTTAAAAATTTATAATAGACTGATATTGCTTTACATTTGGTAGGGGCAAGAAGGAGTAAGGGGTCCAAAGAATAATTATTATTATTATCAGTGAGGTCCTTGCAGTAGTTCAAGGCTTTCAGGTAAATGGTCGAACACTAGAGCAGGATATTTGGTGGTCAGTTCCCTATAGGAATATCCGCTCTGTTACTCAGGGTTGTCTAGGAACGTGAGGTGCAGCGTGCTAATGGGCGAGAGGCCCCACTGATGATGCAGCCAAAGCCATTATATGCAAGTGGGTGCTAATAGAGTATGTGAACATAGTCGGCACTAGATTGTCAGCAGTATGGAGGAATCTTTAAGGTGTCTCAAAACTGCACCTCTGTTATAACATCCCACAACTGAAACATTGAGGCCACTATTAGCTTTAGACTGCATGAGTTTTCGCAGGTGCTTTCTTTTCCAAAGGTCCTGCAATTTCATGGTATCATTTTCTCATCACGTACAGTTAATAAATACGGAAGTACCTGGGGCAGGTTAAACAACTTTGGAAATGAGACAATTTTTATTAAATTAGCTTTACCTGTGAAAGGGTGGGTCCTCCTCAACGATGATGATGCTAGCTGTGATCCTCATAGGATAGTACATACTATGAATCTTTCAAAATATGTCTGTTGGTTATGAACACACCTCCATCATGAAGACCATTGGTAGATCACGAGGACCATGTGGCCTAGGTGTACCACATGCTTGTTGACAGCCAGCCCAGTTATGGAAGATAAAAGGGAACATTAGTGTTGTGCCTTACCTTTTGAAGGTTCCTAAACTCCATTATGGAGCCTCTGTGACCTGTTCATGTCTTGTTTAGTATACAGCACTTCACGCATATAACTAGCATAATAGTCAGTATTTTTTTTTTAATACTACTGTTTTTTTAAAACCAAACATTGAACTGTAGAGGTGGCAAGTATAAACTGTGAAAAGTGGTGGTATGAAAACACATTGTATAATAGAAGTCAATGGAGATTTGGAGTTTTTTTTTATTACATCAGTGGAAGAAGTGCCGGTATGGCATGCCCCCGTATACACCCCCACTTCGAGCCCTGGTTTATACACAAAAAAGTTAAAAAGGTGACATTTCATAGCTCAACTCTAATTTAAAAATTGAATATAAAGCTATGCAGATTGTCATATGTTTTTTGGAAGTATTTGACCTGCATGCAAAATTTGTTATTAATTAATTAATCAATTAATTTTTTTATTTTACCCCTCATATTTTAATATGTATTTGTTCATGATCTACAATTGCACCTATAAAAGGAGGTGTAAGTGAAATCCTGGATCAGCCCCCCTGTACTTTTTTTTTTTAACGTTTACAGAATTAATTGTCTTTGGTTGGCAGTATTGTAGATCATGATGACCTGTTCTGATCTCAGTAGTTGGATAAATGTAGACATTTTCTTAATGGAAGGGGGAACTTAGTTCTTTATATTTGTGCTGATAAAATATTGATTGTAAATGTAAATAAGACACTACTAGATTTTGCACTTGGTCAATAAATAAAATGAAATATATAACAGATTATCCAGTTTCTCAGAACTGTAGTGTAAATATCAAATAAAACATCATCTACATAGTAATTTGCAATCTACTGAATTTAAATTAATAGACAGCAAGGCAGAAGTGATAAGGAATATACAGAAGAAGGGAGATGTAGGTGAAAAATGTTTAGCATGATTATATAAAAAAAGGAAAATTTAATGAATTGTTCCTGTTTGAACATAAATGTAGATGGGAAAGTAGAGCACAATGTATAAATATACAAGAAACACATACCTTCATTAGGAATTAGCTCATGCTGACAATTTTCCCGGCTGTGCAATACATTTCAGAGGTGATGCCAATATTATGACCAATAACACAGTGATAACTTCTTAGCAGGAGATCAGATAAACAGGCCGAAGAGAAATCAACATCTCGGTGCAATGTAATAATGTTTAATAATGTTGAATATACTACCATTTCTATACAGAGTATTATAGTTATACTTAAGGAATAAATCCTGTTATTTGGTACTTTTTAGCAATCATTTTCACAAACACAGAACAATCTGAAAGTTAATGATGTATACTGTAATTTATATACAATGTAAAGTGTGTTCTATCAGAGGATCTAGTCATAACAGATAACTTCTAAAAAGGCAGGTTGCACAATTCTACGTTTGTCGTACAAAAAAAAGATACCACTTATTCATTCTATTACTTATTCAAAGTCCAAATGTATTTTCTTTATTATCCAATGTTACTTGTTCTACTGTTTATCACTTATAAACAAAGTAAACATTAGCTTACAATATATTAGCATCTCCTCCCCCCAAAATAAAAGTAAGAGCAAACAAAAACCCTAATGCTTTGTTTTCTGCCCCCCAGGTATGCTGTCTGTCTGTCTGTCTTCACACGTTGCCGCCTCTAAAAAGTTACTTTTTAAAAGTGCTTTCAGATCAGTGCAAAACAAGCCTAGGAGGTGGCAAGTATGCAACTAGTAATATTTTATTACAAATGAATAAATAAATAAATAAAAGAAATACATACCAGGACGATGACCAAAACCTATAGTCACTAAGGATTAAGATTAAATTCTTCACAATCCCAAAACTCTTAAAAGATGACTATAAACTCATTGAAACTCTTAAACATGCTTATAAATAGACTTTTGAAAGTTATATAATATATATTTACACATCTGTTTGTTTTTAATTCATGTGTTTGAATTACAGAAGGATGTGAATGCTTGAAAGTGGGCGCATAGTGAGACATAGAAATGAAGTACAATGCTAATTATATGAACCCAGCGTGTATTATTAGATACCCCCCAGCAGTGCAGCCAGAATTACTGAGACTAAGCGGGCAAGGTATCGGGTATCTGCAATAAATTATTAAGCGGTTGCTCCCTTGAAATATTTCTGTCCACACAAATCTCACCCAGGCAGATACTTGAGTGCAAGAACAACATTTATCCATGTTGGCGACTGCAAAAACTGCCAGGAGTTTTAAAATAGGAATGGAAAGTATGGGCTCTAATTGCAAGATCCATACCATTCGGAACATATCAAGCAGTCTACATTCTTTATATGCAAATTCTGTAGGTCACTGGTGGTTTCTATGCTTTAGGGAATTAATACGTTTTAATCAGACTTTTGGTAAAAAGAAAACCAATGCATCTAAGGACATGAATATATTTTAATGCAGAATCCCTACAATTAAATACATCTCTCACAGTTTCCCAAACAAAGTAAAGTGACAAGATGACAGCAACATATACACACACTGAGGAGATCGATTGTTCACACTGAAATGTGTCTCTGCAGAGTATCACCTTTCACTCTGTTGCAGTTGTTCCATCCATGTACAAGGCTGTCAGTTTTCTAAAGCGTTTCTTCTTTCATCATAAAATTCTCTTGTAAAAAAAAAATTCAGATGCGATTGTTGGGCTAAACCCTGAGAAGTGCCACCTTGCTTGTCATATTTCTGGAGTTTGAACAGTTGTCCATCTAACAGCTGCATTTCTAAGCTTTGGGCAGGTGGCTCCAGATACATTCTTGCCACTCACAACAGACTGGATTGTATGTCCACATATGGGCTTTTAGTCCATCGACCTCTAGTCCTCTCATTTGTCTCCATAGTTTAAGTGTATGTTGTGTTGTGTGTGTGCTTTGTCTGTGTAATCACAATAAGGATAATACAAATACATTGAACTTTTGTTCATCAGGCAGCTTGGTTTTGGAAAGTACATTTTTCACAAGGGCATAAAAAATATTCACAACAAAAATAGTCCTTTCCCCCTCATAAGAAAGCAAATGAATTTATATTAATATATAATTATATCTATATCTATTTTTTGGTGTCACCCACGATTTTGTTGAGTACATTTTAAATAAAAATATGAGTCTTTGATGAAGGAGGAAAACGAGTCTCCAGCATTGCCTGTGGTATGGAGTCCTGTCCTCATCCTCTGGTTGCAGTCTTAGTGCTGGAACATGTGTTCTGGGTCTTTTGGCAAATAGTTTGGCTCTGAGTCTTTGAGAAGATCAGCTCAGGAGGGGTCCACCGCAGAAGGTGTAGCGTCGAGCTGCAAACCAAGATCACAAGTCTGTTACCACCAAACCAAAGTAACTCCAGAATGCCAGCAATTCTACAAAGTGCAGAGGATCTAGAGGGGCAACTGGTTTTAAAACCAGTAAAGATCTTTGGCTTTATCCTGAGGCTGTACACCTGGGAATGGAGGAGGCAGAGAAGGAAAGTGAGGAAGATACAGGTCGATGAGAAAGGGAGGGGCGTTATAAAAGGTACAAGAATTTGGGAAGGATGTCAAATTAGTAAGGAACCCCTACTGTATGAAAACACAGGTAGGTAGTGTGATATTGAGAATGTAGTGTTTAAATGATATTATCTGATCCCTTATTCATTGGATGTATTCACATGAATTATGCTCCCACCCACATTATGAGCGAGAACCAGGTATGCGCCATTCATTTCTAACTGTTAAGCTGGCCATACACTATAAGATAAATGGTTCCAATCTAAAGATTTTTTCAAGAGTGGGTAAAACCATGTTGAATTGCAGGGGAGGCAAACTGAATTAATTGCAATCAGTATTACAGGTGAGAAATGATGTTTCCAGCCCAAGTGTAATAACAGTGTAACAGTAACGCCGGTCAGTATCTGTGTGCAAAATACAACAATAAAGTATTCTCCCTGCATGCAAACACTGACATTCATTTTACCTCCCCCTGCAATTCAACATGGTTTTACCCACTCTTGAAAAATTTTTTAGATTGGAACAATTTATCTTATAGTGTAGGGCCAGCTATAATCATCACCAGAAGTGTAGTGAGAATAATTTTTAATGATTCACATATGGGGGCTACAAGCTTCTGAAACAAAAGAACGAATTAATGTTCTTTTTGATGGTACTCCCTTTGTGTATAAGGACAGGTGGACATTATGCACATTCGTTCTATTTTCTTCTTACTCTGTCTCTAGTAGACATGTATTCCAACGGTTCTATTATATTCTCTATTTCCATTGTCATTTTTTTTTATTCATCATGTCTCATTCTATTCGCCTTAGTTCATTTCTGCTCTATTCACACAACACATCGTTCACAATATCAGCAGGTTTTTGTCTTCCCTTTTTGTACTGTCATCCTTTCCTGTGTTTTGCTATGCTCCAAGTGTCATCCTCATTTCATCCTTTTTTGACTCTCGCATTCATTACATTTAACTTTTTCAACCTCCTTCATTGTTGTTTAGAATAACTAATGTGTCACATGATTTGTATATATTATAGACAGTGATATCTATATAAGCCAGGCAATTTTGAAGAGGTAATATTGAAAGTAGCCATAAATAATGTTTAATATTTTACTGTCAATATGTTTTAAAGGAGGACTTCTGTTATTAATGCCTTAAATTATACGCCTGTAGAGTGTATGTAGAATATAACTACCCGTGGCTACTATTATTATTATTAGGATTATTATTAGGATTATTATTAAGATCGTTTTGGCCCCTGTTACCATTTGCGCTTAACTATAAACAAATCCACCATTATAGATGGGCAATCTATGCTGTAGCACCCCATGGAAAAAAAAAGCTAAACCAATCAATGAGATAAATAAAATGTTCATTTTTGTCAATCATTTAATGATGAAGAGGAAGAAAATAGTAATGAATTATGTGTCCGAAATGACTGGTTAAAAACTAGCACAACAAACATTCAAAGAGAAGAAGCGCCTATTCCATTATCAGAATTGGTACCAAGATGGAACTTGGAATTCAGATTTGCCATGGTAATACACATGCACTGTTTACATAAAGCAAAGATTGGAAATGTCTCCTTGCAGCAAATATGGACAGGTCTTAAATTATTAAAGGGTAATCCTACCAGTAAAAATGTCCTGGCTATTGAAGAGTAGCCAATATGTAATAATAATAATGTATTGGGTCTTAAATAGTAATAGCCCCTATACTATCTGTATACTATACGTTTCCTCTTACACTTAGAAGAAAGGATTCCACTTCCCATCCTGTCCCCACTACTGGAAATAATACCCAGGTTGAGAGAATTCATATGTGTCATATATATATATATATATATATATATATATATAATATAATATAATATAAAGGCCACAAAGTGCTCTTTTCCGAACCTATTGAAAACGTCTGGAACTGGTCCATTACTACTTAATGATCAAAGCCTCCAATATTAGAAGCAAAGACATGGTGAACTATGGGCGTTTGGGTATCATTGAATGCAACAACCAAGGCGTAACGTTACACCTGGGTAAAATCTTGTTGAAGGAAAAGTGAATGTCATATGTTGCAAACAGCATTAGAGTTGAAATGGGATGTTTCCTATTCCAGGTTTAAATAACAGTATAAAGGTATAGCTGGCCAGTATCTGTGTATAAATATATATAAATATATATAATATAATCCCTGCATACAAAGAAGAATATGAATTTTAATCCTGTGTAATGTTTTCTTTATTATTAAATTCTGGATGAAGTTCTAAATTTCATTTTTAACAATGTACCACATCCATTTTACCTCCCCATCTTTGTATTACTGTATATAAAGTTTTAGTCTGTTTTCATGATCTAATCAATGTACAGTTCATGAATATATTAATAGATATTTCATGTTGTTTAATTATTATTTATTTAACTTGCATTTAACATCTATGTATTCATTTTATTCTTATCCTTGCTTAGAGGAATAAACACGTATCTGTGATTCCCAGACTCCTAATATACATAATAGCATGTGCTATGTGCTGTGTGTGGTATATTAGGGATACAACCCACTATAGAAAGTGCATGGGGGAATATTAGGGGTAAGGGAGTGGCTCATACAATAAAATACAAGGGGAGTAATATTCCTCACATGTATTACAAGTATTTGGAACCCCCTTTTTACTGAGGGTGAACATCCTCAACTTATCCTCTGAGTACTTACCCACACAGAACTAGATATTATTACAGCCATGTGTACAATTTCTTTAATATATAACAAAAATATTAACTTTGGTAAAGATGTTTTATTTTATCTACCCTTGCTCACCTGCATCAACATTGAGACTAAGGCTTTGTCCCATATCTCCTGTAGGTCCTGGATATGAACCAGGTGTTGTCCATGCAGAAGTAGTTGGTTCTCCTTTGCCGAGGTCACATTGTGCTGCAGCTGCTGATGTTCCAGCTGGAGTGAGTCTGTGGGGTCGGACTGATGCTGGGACAAGTAATGAGCTATAGCGGGGATCGAAGTGCGTACTATAAACTTCATGCATGCCAGGACGTGGATAACTTGAACCCTGACTGTTTATAGCTCCCCCAATGGAGTATGGGTGGTGGTGGTGATGGTGGTGAGCATGATGCCAGGGCTCAGGTGGTCCCTGATGGAGATGGCTATGAAGAGAAGCTGGGGAATAATGATCTGCTCCAAGAGAGATTTCTGTATGAGGTCCACTTAAAGGACTGGCTAGGCTGCTACCCAGAGAAGATGATGTTGTGACAGCAGAGGGCTGATAGCTGCTGTTCCAAAACGATGGAGGAAAGCTTCTTTGACTCATTGGGAAAGACGGGTCTATGGAAAGACAGAAGAGAAATTATTACTCAAAGTAACAGCAAGAACGATATAAAAAAGAAAGTAGCATTAATGCATACAATTATAATTTCTTAACAGTGATTATGATCCTCTGACTACAAGCATTATATATATGTGCATTTGCATGTGTGTGTGTTTGAGTAGAAGACCTATGTACTGTCGCAGGTTGCTCCACAGCCTGCTTAGGACTATGGGCTCCATTTACTGTTAATGGCGCAGCAAGCAGTAAATCGGTACTTAATGAGACCTTAATGGACCACAGCTAATATTTACTAAGATTACTAACCTGCGCATGCACCAGTACCTTTCCTTCTAGTTTGACTGCCGGTCAGATATATTTCTATTGATTTCCTTTATTCTTTTTGTTTTACTTTGCCCACTGGAATAGTTTAGTGAATTTTCCAGGGAAAATATAATTATGTAAAATGAGGAAGTGAGGAATATGGGGGAAACCGCTGGAATTTCTTAAAGAACGCCATCCTCAGATGTGTTAAACATGATGGTTGGCTGGGCCACATATAATAGAACGGGGCCGACGATAGTTATTCTTATGTGATTTATCGCCATGGTTACCATGGTGATAGATGACTTGCAAATACTGAACTGTGTAAATTTGACCGATAACACATGAAAACAGACTTTATCGGCCGAACTGACACAGAACAAGGATTTGTTAATGCAGCCCTAAAACATCAGAGACTGAGGATGAGAAAGTTGATTGATTTTGTCTCCTTTTCCCTTTCTTATCTATGTGTCATTTTCAATTAAGCTTTGGGCCTGTGACTTCCCCCAGTACCCCCTCCATCCCGCTCCTCTATTGTTAGTCTTTCAATAAAGCTTCACCTACTGTCACCCTCACAACCAATACATTTAGTGATATATTTTGTTTTGTTGATTATGTGATGAATGGTTAGTGTAGTATTTGATGCATAGTGTAGGTTGTTATGTCTTATACTGTACTTCATGTACTGCAGTATAAAGTATGTCTGATTTATATTTATGGTGTATTGGGTTTCAATACAGTACACTTGTTTGTACGAATGTATGTATAAGTTTTTTTTGTAGACTTCACAAAATAAAGATTACATTTTTAATATAAAATCAGTAATACTAAGCTTCCATTCTATTGCTAAAAATTAAACCAATAACTGCAATAATAATAATAATAATTATTATTATTAATAATAATAATAATAATAATAATAATAATAATAATAATTATTATTATTAATAATAATAATAATAATAATAATAATAATAATAATAATAATGGTACAACATGTTTTCATTATCAATCACTGTTATCATTTATATTAAAGTACAGAATATTACTAATCATAAATATCATTGACTAATTAACTTAACACCATTAGAGGTATGACATACTTGATGACCATTTGTTTTGTAATAAAAAATCCAAGTAAATGTTTGTGTTATTTTACACTTTTTGCAGACACATTAAACAATAAACATCAAAGAAATCATGAACAATTACAATCTTATTTACAGTATCACATAACATTTTACATGTTATATTAATAGTGAATAAACACATATTGAAGACATCATTTGTAGTACATCAGCTAATGGTAATGGTTTTGAGCTTGGCAGCAAGAAAATATAGAATTAATGGATGAACTTTATAAAACTAATTTACTCCTGGATCTCTGATAATTAGGATGTATAATGTTCATTAGGAACTAATTAGTTAAGAAACTACTGCATCTAAATAATGTTTGAAGAATAACAACAATACCATAAATAACAGTCGCATAATTAACATTTGTTTTGTCACTTGCCAATCTAGTCTTTGGAAACACGACAAAGAAAGAATTTGGCCAATCTTTTAAAAATGTCTGTACATCATTCACAGTGCAGAGTCTCAGCAACTGTAACAAGGTGTAATAAATGGGAAATGCGCATTCCATCACACCAGCAAGATTTGGGTATGAAGTTGTTTCATGGAGCCCTGCGTATAGCCCTCTAGGAGTTGTTAATCTATCACTCCAATATATGTCACCAGAGCAGTGATTCATCTCCATAAATGTGCCTATCATGAGGCAACCTTATGTAGTGTCATGTAACAGGATGGGTGCAGGAACATGTATCTACTTAAAATATATTTCTTGTGAGAAGGTCAAAATTAACACTGATGGTATGTTTAATAATTACAAAAACCACACAAAGTAAATGCAAAATTAAGATTTTGCATAGTACAAAATACAACACCCCTAATTGATGATCGTGAGAAAATCTAAAAAAAAAAAAATCACTGGAATCACAATATAAACTATGACTTTTCGCTGCCTTTGGCCTTTGCTATAAAGCATGATGGTTTTATCCAATAAACTGCACCAAGTAAAACATCACAACATTTGGCTGCACTACATGTCCACCAACCATTATTCTTAAAAATCACTTACATTTTCTTTGAAACAAACAATAGGCAGCATTTATCTATATGTTTAAAACATCAGCAAAATGTATGCTGCAAAAAAAGCGATAGAACATGTTTTTGAATGGTTGAAACCATGACAAATGCCAAAATGTACAGGTGACTCCAGGAATGGATTCATTGCTTTGTAAAAAAAAAAATTAATTGTAGAATCACTTTCTTAACTGTAACGTCTGTGACGTACCGTATTTTGTTCTTTCTTACTTACTCCTATTATATATATATGTATATATATATCATAGAGGTGTGCTTGTATTTATATTTATATTAAGTGAACATTGTCTGCCTTGTGAATATATGTCTGGCCTTTCCAGAACAGTACCATTGTGTAAGAGATTAAGCACCATTGCTTTTAATGGATTGAGAATAGATTGTTTTGCATAAAAAACGTAAACAAAAGACAAAACCAAAACAAAGGCAGCATACAGTAAGCAAGTAATCTCTGCTTTGCTAAAAGTACAAATGAAAATAAAAACACATTTGTAACAAGTAGTCTACTAAACAAAAGTCTAATAAATGAACTTCTATGTTTCAATGGCTAGGGCTCCATTTATAGGAAATTTTGATTTGTTACTTTTTAAATAACTAATCAAAAACTGTTGCAATTGTATTAAAGCAAATCAATATAATAGTATATTACAATAATAATTAATAATAATGAATGAATTAACTAATATATAGTTTCATTTAACAAGTTTGACATAACTGGCAATTATGATATAAGCTCTATGACTTTTATTTCATAATATTCTCTTTAAAACATAAAACATTTTGATTCATCTTTTTTTTTTTTTTTAATNTTTTGGCACAAAGGTGACTTGGAATTGTAAAACAAGAAGTGAGATCTGTCATAGTCATTAGTAATATAATGAATTGATGTTCTATTTACCTATGGATAATAGGAATAAATATAATATACTTTATGCTGAATCCTCTTTAGAAATAATAAGCAGACTATATATATATATGTGCACAAATAGACACTATTTAACAGTACATTGCATTATACATATGTATTATTTAAACGGCTCAGACCTGGTTATAAGTGAATTATTGAGGTTTTCTGTGTCTAGAGCACTGTACATGACACTATGATGAGTTGATAAGCTTCATAAAAATGAATTATCTTTTCTCCACTCACCTCTCCACGAGCTGGCACTCCTGGGTGTCTTGGCACTGGCACTGCTGGGAGAGAAGCTGCTGGGCAGGCTGAGTGCTCTGCTGAAGTGCTCATCCACCACCGAGCTGATATCTCCCTGGAAGTAAGTGAAGAGGACACATCTGGAGTTGATGTACTCTGCTTCTGGGGGTCTTTCTTTCTCCGGGCTGCAGTCTTCCTCCTTAATGCTGGTGGGGGCATGGCTGGAGAACGAGCTGGCACTGCTGCTGCTGCCACTCTCTGGGGCTTCCTGCATCTTCGAGTAAAAGGCTAGCTTCTGTACAAGGGGGGACAGAAACCAGAATTACAATTACTATGGTTATAATGTGCGGCATCGCAGCGATGTCTTGGTAAATGAGCAATTAACGCATATCGCATTAAAGAGTTTGGGATGGTCCTTTAGCCAGCGACTCCTCGCAGATAATGTATTTAATATACTTTGGGGTAGTGGTATTAATAAATTATTATCATTAAACTCTTATTATCATAAAAAAGTATCTTGGGTAGTGCACCCGCTAATAGTCCTTTCCAAACAGTCACTGAACCAGATCATTACTCCTGATGATCTCTGTATATATATATATATATATATATAGTGTCAATAAAGTGCACTAACTTGAAACTATAAATTTAACTATCTATCTTTCATCCATCTGTCTATACTGTTCTATTATTACCATAAACCGATCTCCTGACATTACATGCACAATACAAAGTAACGTAAAATAACTTTTTAAAGACTTACTTGAACAGGTAATAGCATTGAATAAATAACTTGGTTTGTATCCTTATATCCGGACTCACTAAACCACTATGTTCCCTAACGAAATCCGACTTAACAGCGATTAGTTCCGAGGAAACAATGGACATTGCTGTAACTTATGTCTGGGATCGTTGTAAACGTGGAAGGACACGAAATGGACTGGAACAGGTGCAAGTTGTGGGAACCAGCTCCACAGCCAGCACATGAGAAGCCCCTGTGCAGACATCTACACATTGTATACAGCACTTCACCAGCAGCCTACAAATAACTTAGAAAGTCACTGGAACAGTTACTAGTCTACTGGATGGCATATGCGTGTACACTGTCTATGCTGGCTTGCTATACATCTCTGCTGCATAGGCTATATGGTAGTGAGCACACACATTGCACATAATGACAAGGAGCACAAATCACAGCAAGTAACTTAGAAAGTCACTGGAACAGTTACTAGTCTACTGGATGGCATATGCGTGTGCACTGTCTATGGATTGCTATACATCTCTCCTGCATAGGCTATATGGTAGTGAGCACACACATTGTACATAATGACAAGGAGCACAAATCACAGCAAGAACTGTGTCAAAGCTGTCAACTTCCACAACTAAACTACACATAAGACAACAACTCCACATCTGCATGACAGTAAGAGTGTCACTTGTAGCTGGTAAAGTAACACATGGCAGGATTGTCACTTGTCTGTGACTTTGGAGCACGTACCTGGTGGTAGGGACTATATGCAGCTGCAAAGTAAGGCTGGGGAGGACCATACACTTGGTACATTACATCCAGACAGCTCATGGCTACACACACTTGTGGTTGTAATGCTTTGGGGGGTGAACTTGTTCATGAAGTTCCAGTGTTCTTGTGCTGATAGTGTGGAAGGAGGTGGAGGAGTGGATACCTGGCAGCGCTGCCCGTCTCTCGCTGGCACAGCTCTGATCTCCAGCATAGGCAGCATAGACAGCATCCAGTCCCGAGCTGGGGGCGGCCTCACCTTACTTACTGCCAGCAGAGAAGACACAAGGGAGGGCAAGGAGAGGTGGGGAAACTACAAGCCAATCACACTGCCTTGTCTTCTCTATTGTGTCCTTGTGTCAGGGAGATGCTATAAGTAGGTTATTCCCTTGTTGTGGTTGTATATAGCTAGGAGAGGGGGTGTTATTTACACAGTTCTTTTTTAGTAGCCTTTGAAATGGCTGATTGATTTTACTTTAGTTATGTAGACATGCAAAAGTCTATTTATCTCTCTGAAATGTCTCTATCTCTATCTATCTATCTATCTATCTATCTATCTATCTATCTATCTATCTATCTATCTATCTATCTATCTCTCTTATCTCTCTCTCTTATCTATCTTCTATCTATCTATCTATCTCTCTATCTTCTATCTATCTATCTATCTATCTATCTCTAAAAACATTGGCAAATGTCCATATGTGCTAGTTGTAAGCCAAGAAGGATTTTAATCACCTATGCCTTTATTACTGCTATTTTGTTTTAAGATTTCCACTATTGTTTCTAGTACATGGTTATGTGAATTTCTTTCCTATTCAGACACAAGGACATTGGTGACACTTGGCACTCATATTGGACTATAAAGGTTGACTCTCCATTCATCTCTTAAGAGGTTTGAGTTATGTTTTTATAAATTTCTTCATCTTTTTTTAAATCTTTTTATCCATCACCATTATTATATACAGGCTCAGGGGCATTGTCATCAGAACTTTATGGAACTGATCCAGAGTTTTAGCACAGGACACATCCTATCCAGAGATGTAGAAACATGAACCTCTAGATATGACACAGGGAAAAAGAACAGAGCTTTTACAGCCACAGTCTCTGTAGTTCCTAGTATTTAAATTGGTTTTGTTAATGATTGCATTTGCAGCATTAAAACCCTTATAAATTAATATTTTGCAATGCCAATGTGTAGTAGTGGTATATCTTGGTGGTGATACACTGCCATTTTAAACTATTTATAAAAACTTAGTAACAATAAAGAAAAACCTAGAAAGTCACTTGCCCATTGCTACCTGAAGATTGACCACTCTATGCCTGCCTTTCATTGTTTGCTCCTATTCTGCCCATGTTGGGACTGATACAGTGTTGTCTTACATCTTTTTAAGGGGAAAACAGGTGCAAGTGAAAAACTGCAAAACCATGTTGCAATGTGAGCCATCACCTTTTAACTGAAATTATGTTCATATATTCTTTCATTTCCTGGATCAGCAAATATATGCTGATATTACTCCTACCAAATGTATGTAACTCAAACAGAGCAACTGACCATGTAGCCTAATAATATTTGATTTTCCATTTTCCTCTGAAAAAAAAAAAAAAAAATAATATATCTATTTGGTTATGTGTCCATACGGGGATGACACATCCCAAACATGTATAAGTAAAACGATCTTAAACGTTTTCTCTACAAATCAAGTCTTCAGTGTGCTTCTTTACATTCAGTGTGCTTCTTTACATTCAGTGTGCTTCTTTATATATATACACATACATATGATACCAGGACTAGCAGGTTGCATAAATAGAAAAAGTGCCTTGTATTCTACTAGTAGTATTGCAAACAGGAACGTTTCACACACCAACAGCAGTTTCCCCGGAGACCTAACACTAGCTAGACAGGGTGTATTAGCCTGGTCACCAACAGTCAACCAGTCTGCTGTCCGTCTCCCGGATCCCTGACATTGGTTCATATTCAAAGCTCCTCTGTCACTATATTTAAGCTGGGCATACACTGTAAGATAAATTGTTCCAATCGAAAGATTTTTCAAGAGTGGGCAAAACCATGTTGAATTTTAGGGGAGTTAAATGTATATAGTTGCAATTAGTATTACAGGTGAGAGTTAATGTTTCCAGCACAAGTCTAATAACAGTGTAACAGTAACATTGACATTCATTTTGGTTTTACCCACTCTTGAAAGAAGCTGGGGTGGATTGGAACAATTTATTACATAGTGTATGGCCAGCTTATACAAATTAATAAACAGATGTACAAATCAACAGATAAACTCCACACAGCTTGCCACAATACATACATTCATACAAAGTAAATGATTGTATATTTTGTAGAATCTAGTGCTTTATTGCATGTTGTAGTTGGGTAAGGCTAACCTTTCCAGTTACATTTGAATGAAAAGTTTGATTATCAAATGAGAAAAAATAAAGAAATGAGATTCAGAATCAAGTGCAACCTTCACTTAATGTTTGTATGAGTTAAAAAAAAACCTGAAGGTAATTTTACATATGTGAGTATCCGATAATTGCAGTTTCTATTGTTGAAATTAAAGTAACCTCAATATTACTCAAGTTGATTGTCTTGTGTGCTTTTGGATTGTTCCTCTGGACTAATCTCATATAAGGCTTTCTAAGGAAAGGTCAGGGGGGTATATTTACTAAGATTGCAGTGAGATTGGAAATTGGGGATGTTGCCCATAGCAACCAATCAGATTCAAGCTCTCAGTTTCATTTTACACACTGGAGAATTAAGCTTGAATGTAATTGGTTGCTATTAGTAGCATATGCTTAATGTGACACTTTCTTAAACATTTTCTTCTGTTGCATTCATCTTAATGTGCAATCAATTATTTCTCTTTTCCTAGTGGGTAATGAACATGTATACTCAAACTACTGTACATATTGAAAGGGGACCTGATTCTGCGTTTTTTGCGGGCACAGCATTCAATAGCACGCAGTTGAGATGGACATGCAATGTCTGTCACCTCTGCTTAGAACCATGAGGATGCGCCACTCTGAATCAGGTCCGATAACACTAAATGGGGCCTTGATTATAGAGATGTCACAATTAGGGGCAGTTTAGATAAAATAGGAGTATTTAAAAGCAAAAAGGATTTGCATATGTTGTTGCCTTTTGCTTTGCACACCAGAATTACCTTACCTAATGACATGGGTAGAATCTGCAACAACCCTTATGTTTCCAAATCGATGTAACAGGGCTCCAGGTAGGAATTTTTTAACCCCTTCCAAACCTATATAGGGGTAAGGTCCATAAGGACAAGCGCCGTACTTGTATGGCGCTCGTTTAACTGTCAGTCCCGCGGCATCGCGGGGTGACAGTATAGCAATGGCAGCTGTCACTGACAGCTGCCATGCTACTGAAGCCGGGGGGGACCAAAATTATTGGTCCCGTCCCCGGCAAAGGCTGCGATTGGCTA
>JABWIB010000390.1:86068-98144 GCA_016617825.1 Platyplectrum ornatum
TGTGAACTCAAATCTGATTGGTTGCCATGGGCAACTTCCCCAAATTCGAATTTCACTGCAATCTCCCTGCTTAGTAAATATACCCCAAAGTCTTACAACCGGGAATCGAACTTACAACCTTGGTTCTGTGAGGCATCGGTGCTACTCACTGAGCCTTTGGTGCTGCTCTGGAACTAAAAAGCCATTATCTGGACTATATTTCATTTGTGTATGATATAAAACGAAATTTAATTTGACAATTGTATTGAATTTAGTTGTTTGTTAGTTATTATTAACAACAGCAATTAATAAAAGCTTAAAAGCAAACACACTATGCTATATTTGAATGAAATATATCCCCCTGTAAAGGATGGAATCCTAGAGCTGGGCAGCATCTTGCCTGTCATGTTTCATTATTCCTAACAATATTCTATCTATGTGAAGGAATGTTTACTTAACACTCTTTACATTTTTCAAGGTTATCAATGAAATACCACAGCAAGGTGAATTACATAAAAATATTTTTCTAGCCATTCCTTAATTCTTAGTCCAAGTTGGCATTGTGCTGCCAACACATGAACTTTTGACTGAAGCTCGGAATGCCTGGAGACACGTCCTGCTTGTTAGTTTCGGGTGACAGTTTGCTGTACTAGAGATCCACTTGTGTCTAAAGAGGGGAGAGGGCAGGATGATATTAGCAGTGTATTTTCACAGGAGCAAGAAATTCCATCTGTCTCAAATGTGTCTTGGCCCAGTGCCTTATTCCATGTCAAGCACATGACAACCACAAAGCCTCCTATTTTTGTCTTTAAGTTGGAACTTAGTGTATAAGCAAATACAAAATACCATATTAAAATTACACAGCCTATCTTAAACAACGCTTAAGTGTCCCACAAAGATTAAATGCAATTTACAAAGAAGGATTGTGTCATCTCAAGATGCAATATTATAATTTCAGTTCTAGGTTAAGAGCCAGAGTAGAAATATAGAATCATGGTGTAAAGTAGTCAGAGACTTAAGTCCCCAAATGTCACGTGACCTTAAGTGACATAATATGGAAACTTGGATGGCAAAAGAATCTCATTAGTGATACTCTTGCTGCATCACTGTAAAAAGAATATGATGTTATACCAGAAGCATCTGAGCCTGACTGGAAACTCTTAATCACACATACACACATAGATAGACAGATAAATAGATAGATAGACAGATAGATAGATAGATAGATAGATAGATAGATAGTTTTTAGGTAAATATTTTCCAAAAATAAAAAAGCTATTAAATATTGGACCAGATTCAGACTTTAGGCACCAATGACTTACAACTTACTCAACATGGTGGGCAGAACCATGTTGAATTGCAGGGGAGGTAAAATGAATGTCAGTGTTTGCATGCAGGGAGAATTTTTATATTTTGCACACAGATTCTGACCAGTGTTTCTGTTATTGGGCTAGGAAACATCATATCTCAACTGATTGCAACTAATGAAATTTACCTCCCCTGCAATTCAACATGGTTTTGCCCACTCTTGAGTAAGTCATGAGTAAGCCAATAGTACCTATAGTCTGAATCTCGTCCATTGTATCGATCCATCCTTACAAATTTATCCAGAAAATAGAAATAAAGAGAAATCACATGTAACAGAAGTTATATAAGCAAACAAATCAGTCATATCCAAAATAAAGCTAGAAAGTGCTGAAGGTTTGGAGGGTTGCTAAAGGTTTCTGGTCTAGCAAACAAAATTTATACACCAATGCTGGCCAAACACATGTCCAATATGAGGTACGAATGCGATAATGTGATGCTCGCTCCTGCGGTCACATATTGCATCCCTGAATATTGCCTGCCGCAGACAAGATTTATATAAATCTCGTCCCCATTTTATGTACATTGCATGTGCATTTAGCACACGCGGTCTATCTCTGTGATGGATCTTCTAGGTTTATGACTTGCATTAGGCCTAAATTTCCTAAGTAGAGAGATTGAAAATTGGGGAAGTTGTCCATACCAAGCAATCAAATTCAAGCTTACATTCTCCAGTATGTAAAATGAAACTAAGAGCTTGAATGTGATTGGTTGCTATGGGCAACATCCTCATTTTTTAATCTCACTGCAATCTCCTAGCTTGGTAAATTTAGGCCTTAAAGCAATGGTTCCCAAACTGTGTGCCTAGGCTCCCTGGGGTGCCGCGATGCTGTCATTGGGGTGCCGCGGAATGTTTTTTCCGATGTGGTGCCACATTGCTAGTGTTGCTTAGAAGCACAACAGTGTATAGGAGCAACTTAAGATTTGATATCAATCTGAAGTATTTATGTCTTTCCCTTAATAGTTATTACACTATTTTGGCCCAAAAACTTTAAAAAATGGGAAATTATTTTGTCTTAGGGTTGCCTTAAAAAATGATGGAGACCCTAAGGGTGCCTCGACTGAGAAAGTTTGGGAACCACTGCCTTAAAGTCTACTGTATGGAAACAAATACTGCCATGGAGATTCCAGTGGCACATGCAGGATTGTGGGGATGGGGGTTGTTCTGTGTTTCCATAAACATCCAACTCATAGAACCAAGAATCAAAAACAAAATATGAAAAAAGCCAAGAACTCATGTCCCACATGACTGTGCAATACTGCATAGTCATACAGCTACCCAGCCAGTGGGCAAGGTCAGCACTTGTAATATATCTCACTTGTATGACATGTGGGGCATATTACTGATATGGAGATGGAAGACTATTGGTATAGTACACTAGGGGGCCTAGGTATGTAACATACTATAATATATTTTAAGTGTGTTAGGAATAATTTTCTGGATTCACCAGTAATTTTTTCTAAATATTAATATTATGGAGTCTTGGAGTGTTGCACTATATAAAATTATGGATCTGGATGGTACTATAATATATATGGGATGATATATATGGGGTATATTAGTTGTCTAGGAGTGGCACACTATATTTTGTATTTACTGTACCATTCCAAAGCCTTAATATAAACCACATACAGTATGCGCCATTTAAATGTCCCCTAATGCTGTACTTCCCACATGTACTTTATATAGTTTAGCAATCCCATTTTTGCAACCAACATGTGCTACAATCATTGGAAACCCCCTATCAAAATCCTGCATTTGCAACCAGATTCAGTCCAGCTATGTACAAACAGGTTTTTAAGATTTGCCCCGTGTAATCATATTCAACATTTAAAAGAGTATGTAAATATTCTAATTCTTGTACTAAATATACAATATTCTACTAGTGGTGTGTCCAGAGCAGGACACCCTGACCCATGGTGATATTGATGCAGTTTTAATAAAAAAATTGGTAATGTTAATTACACAATATGTATTCTTTTTATTCAGATCTTGTCATTATATTAATGATATATTGTGTAATTCCATATTTCTCCATGTGTGGAAAAATTATATCAGAATATGCACCTATGACTGTTTTTCCCACAGAGTTTTTGCACATTTTTTCCAGATGTTTATTGCACATATAAGGTCATTATAAAGATAAAATCATTTATAGTGTGTAAAACAATTCATGGTTATATGAATATCCTCATAAATGAATGGTGGTCTGGATAGGTTAAGATAGGGTTGCTGTTTCTGACTTCCATGAGTGCAAGGGGGAAGCATGCATTTTCCCTTTTCATGCATGGTTAGGGCTGAGTTCCAGTCAACACAACTTCCCCTCCCCCATAGCTGATCATTAAAGATAAGTCAGTAAAGTAGGTGTCAAAATTATTAGAGGCATGGCTGTGTCTTCCACCTTGTGTGTCTCCAGCTGTCCAGGGTACTCACAACGTGAGTGGGTAAAACCATGTTGAATCGCATTGGGGGTGGGGTGGGGTTTAAAATTAATGTCAGTGTTTGCATGCAGGGAGAATACTTTATTTTTGCATTTTGCGTTACTGTTACACATTAGACCATACCCCCCGATTTTAGCAGGACAGTCCCCACTACGAGGTCAAACTGGTAGAAAAGTGTTTACTCTAAAACTGTTTGGAACTAATGAAATTTAACTCCTTTGCAATTCAACATAGTTTTGTTCACTTTTGAGTAAGTTGTGAGTAAGTCAATAGTAACTAAAGTCTGAATCTGGCCCATTGTAATGAATAGTGTCTGCTCAATTTTGTTTCAGGTCCTCTTAAAATCTAAATATCTAACTTATTTGCGTTTTGCAGTTAGTTTTTCTTTTCAGTACATCCTAAAATTTAAATGAATAAAAATAGTGAAATATGCCATTAAGAATATAAAAATAAACTAAAGAAAACAATAAAACCATAATTTGCAATATGAGATCTCTATTGAACATGCACAGTATTTGGACATGTGAATTCTTGATAGTAAATCACTTTACTTCCTGACAAATTATTCACGACAGTTAGGAAAGGCTCAAGTTTTAACCATAGACATTTTGAAAGGTGTTAGTAGTATTAATTATTAATCACTTTCATCACGGCGTGCTCAAACCAATAATCCCCTCTATTTGTACCTAGGCTTATGTTTACGGTCTGAGTGTGCCAAGCATTCAGACTAAATGAAAATATAGCCCTTCTAACCATGAGAGGCATGCCTCATAACAAGCTGTAGAAACTCACTAAAGCATGGTTGCTATGTCATGGGAATCTTGAGAATCTCCGGCTCCACTCACTGAGCCACATAGACGTGCAGTGAGATCTTTGGAAAAACATTGATACTGGCTGGAAGACCCGGCAGAATAGTAATGTTTAGAACAAATGACCAACACTGTCTGTGTGATATAAAAGCTTTTGAAGAATATTTAGAAATGATTGCATTTCTAAGAGATTTTATTCACATTATGAGTTACTTCCAAAACAGACTATGGTGTATTTTTATTATCCATTTATATTTGTGTAACAATAATAAAAATAAATATATAAATGACTGCATACATATATTTTAAACTGCAAACCAGATAGATCTAGACCTGACTGTGCTCAGATATCCGAGAGCAGCGACTGTGGAGATTCAGAGAGGGACCACTCCCTTATAATGCATGGAATCTGTGGTGTAAACAGGTGTAATGATTGTTCTGTCGATGTGCACCTCCATCAGCAAGGAGATTCCTGTGCAGGGGGCACTTTGACACATCCACACTGGGGGTGGAGATGCAGATGAACCACCATGGGTGGCATTAGATACATCTGTGCAGATCTGTATGCATATTTTGAATGAACCTCACAGAACTCTTAAGGTAGCCTTATGGATAGCAGGAGAGAGGAATGACATAGGGCTTCACTTCCCTCTTCCATGTGGATAATAAGACCTCAAAACGTATGGTAAAAACACAAAAGTCTGATCTAGTCCACAGAGAGCAACAACAGAGTGGTATGGGCTACTTGAGTATTACTAGAAGGGCAAGAGGTACATCCCAGAAATAAGGAACAGAAGGAGCTGAATCATACTGAAGTGCTGATGATATATCACTAAGATCAGGGCTCGAAGTGAGGGTGTATACAGGGGTATGACATACCGGCACTTCTCCCACTGATGTAATGGAAACATTTCAAATCCCCATTGACTTATTATTTCCTATGCTTCCATACCCCCACTTCTAAATGTCCATACCCCCACTTCTAAATTTCCACTTCGACCACTGACTAAGATGCCAGAGAAGAAATCTCCATTTACTACTATTTTTATGTTTCTATAGCACCACTTGATACCACTGGAATGGATATTGAGAAAAAAGTTGTGAGAGGACCGTGAAAGGCGGGGAGTAAAACTAATTATAATATAGGGTACATATCAGCGCCCATAATTATATCCAGGATCAGTTCTATACACTTTTGGTGATTCACAAGAACTGGCAAAACATTAATTTTCAGTCCAAACACTATTTTAATTGCAGTCCTTTTTAACGTTTTCTTAGGAATTCTACAATCATTGTGATCTTCAGACCGATCTGTAGATATCGCAATGGTTTTCTTCAAATATACTGATACAAAGAAGGAAACTTAAATAGTGAAGTTGTAAAAATATACTTGAGAATATACTTCCAATAAAGTTTCCACTCATTTTTAATATCTCTTGTTCTCAAGGAAATTCAAAAGCAAATATAAGTAGTGTCCTACTGTAACACACTCCGGCTCTAACTCCACTCTCCAGAACACATTCAACGAAACAAAAGACCACCAATGGTAAAGTACATCAATTCATATGACACCATTAATTTTTATTCTACTTACATTTCATGTTCTTTGTTATTTGTCATTCCTTGGTAATCCCGGACAAATGTCACCATCAACAACCTCAAATTTATAGAAGATTCCACTATCAGGATGAAAATCAACTGGATACCATTTTTATTTAAATACAATTCTTCCTTAAAATCAATAACATTTCAAATAAAATTCAATATTGCACAGTCCCCAAAGCAGCAGTAGGCAGCTCGGGTGAAGTATTGGATGTGTGCGTGAGAGGTGGTGATCAGTTGGGAAGNGAGGCGGTGGTCATTAGCGGAGCAGAGGTGGATGGTATATGGACAGAGATAAGCGAGGAGAGGTAGGGAGCAGAGGAAGAGGAGAGAGTTTTGTAGTTTTTGATGAGGAGTTTGAGGAAAATTATGAAAATGGTCAGGGTCAGGAAAATGAGTCTAGATGCTGCAATAAGTATGGATTGTAGGGGAGATAAGTGAGTTATAGGGAACTACGATTTCAGTTTTGTCCACATTGAGTTTCCAGATGCACTGGGACATCCATTCGGAGATGAGGCAGTCGTAAACCTTGGAAAGGAGTGAGGGGGAAAGGAGGGGAAGGAGAGGTAGATTTTGTTTTTTAACTGCGTAGAGGTGGTATTGAAAGCCATAGGAGTTAATGAGAGTGGGAGGTAATGTAGAGGGAGAAGAGATTGGGGCCAAGTAAAGAGCCCTAAAGGACACCCAAGGCAAAGGAACATGGCAGAGGAGTAGTGGGGAAGAGGACCGGGGGGTTGTGAGAAGGAGCAGTCGAAGAGATAAGAGGTGAGCCATGAGCAGACAGAGCATGTGCGTCCTAGGGAGTGAAGGGTTTAAAGTGGGAAAGTGTGGAGCTGAGAGATCTAGGAGACTCTTTCCAACACTAGACCAAGTACACTGTATGCACTCAATCTACTTATAAATATCTGCTATTACAAATATTATAGTAAAATCGCTTTCCACCTGCTCAACCCCTGGTGTAAGAACAATGGATAACATTTTATTATTACACATAATAGAAAGATTTGCATTTATTTTGTATTTACCTGTAGACAGTGTAAAATAGAGCAATGGCGTTCACAACCTTTGTTAGGCCGTCAGCAAGGCTCGAAGTGGGGGGTATATGGGGGTATGCCATACCGACACTTCTCCCACTGATCCATTGACTTCCATTATATTCAGTGTTTCCATACTGCCACTTCTGAATGTCCATACCATTACTTCTAAATTTCCACTTCAACCACTGGCCATCAGTGAATTCCAGTGAATGAGAACAGTGAAGCAGAATAGAATGTATAATGTAAGCAATAAAGACTAATTGGATATATATACTGTATATACTGTATAATTCATTTGGACACATAAAGGGGGTACAGTAGGAATGCTCCTGAATATGCTGCTTGAATATGCAGTAAGATTGTTACATGAAAGAGAATAGTTGTTCTAAGGGTGTGGACCAAATGCAGCTGTCAGCTAGACAGTTAGTTACATATTTAGGGCAACTGCAGCTATACAGTTTGTTTTATGGCATGTCAGTCCTTTTTTAAAAATAAATGTAGATGTTCATTATAACTTATTATCACAACTCAGTCAGGATTTACCACACAAACTTGATGGCTTCATAAACCCAGTGCGCCCATTAGGTGAACTCAGGCTGGTGCCTTAAGTGGCCGATGGCAGGGTTGCAGGGCATCACTATAAAGATTATTTTAAAAAATACAAAAACATTTGAGAATAATAAAAAATAAATAAGTAATTAAAAGTAATTAAAAGCCCCCAATGATTAAAAACATCGTTGGTAGTTTTGAAGCGGTGTGACATTATCAAGTCTCGTCGGTACGTCATCACATCACTGGGGCGTGGTGCTAGGTCTGCATAGGGTGCCCGCAGACCTAGCGCCGGACCTGCATAAGCCATGTGTACCTCTATAATATATTTACTTATATTATGGGTATTATTAGGAGAATCATTTAATGATGCAGTAAAGCATTTTAGCTTGGATTTATCTGTTAAAATATACTACATAATAATAATGCAAAAAAACAACATAATATTGGAATCCCAAACATTATAACGAATGTTAATTATCAATTAGCTTAGCAACTAACAATATTATAATTATTTCAAACCATGTTTTTTAAATTAGTGACGTTTTACTACTAATAACCAAATGGGTGGTAAAAAAAAACCTCATATACTTATGTAGTGACATGGGAAGATGGTGGTCTGGAATGTCAATCGTTACCACAGTCAGACACATAATTGCATTGACTAAATCCTTTACAAATTCCACAAGTTCTCATTCCAAGAATTGTACATACTCCTTTACTCCAAGCAACACGTTTGATTGCTGCCACCAAAAAACATCTGTCTGTGGTCACAGTTTCAATTTGAATTCTAAAAATAATTATATGTATGCATATTTAATTTTAATTGTTATTAGTTTTTTTTTCACTTTGCTTAACAGATCAATAATATGCTATAAAATACAATTTATAACATTTTATTAATGAGGAATATACAAGTAGTTGTTGGACTAAGTACTGTAAATGATTATTAAAGTCCCCGTAGCACAGCAAATGAGAAGCAATTGACTATGGCTATTAATGTATTATTATTATTTTTGGGTTTACAACATATGAGTTTTTAATAAATAATGATTGCAACAACTAAGGCACTGGTTATATAACCAGTGTTTTTCTACTATCACTGAAAGATGTAATCATCATTAACTTGATGCCAACTGTGTCCCACCAACAAAAAATGGAAAAAAACAGGACAACACTATTCATCTTAATCTCACAGATTAGAAAATATGGCAGAAACCTCTCACATATGTATGAGTTTGTGACCCAGAGCCACCAGTGCCACATCAGACTTGACCAGCACTTAAATGCAAAACCTTTTCCCTATTCATTACCGTTAAACCTATGTCAGAGTAGCTGAACAACACAAGATTTTATCCCTGCAAAATCTTTGCGAGCGAATTGTAGTAATCAACTCTGTTCAGAAAATTCCAAGTAGTAATCCAGTGCCCTCGCTTTGAAGAGATTTAAGATTTGGCACATCTAGGTCTGATATTTAATTATCACCATATCTACATATTTTGCCTGAGATTCCATAAAGAATCCCTTATCAGACATACTAATTGATTATGAGAAAGTTGGCAAAAACCCCACAAGTGAACTGTAAAATTTCAATTTCGACAGTAACAGCTGGGTGGTGTATCAATGCAGAATGCATTGTCAATGGAAAATAACCTGTGGTGCTATTGTTTCTTAACATTTGTCATTTATTGTTTAGCAAATTGTTGAAAACCTGGTTTGAAAAGCAGGGGCCTTGTGGGTTGTACCAATAATAAGGAAAATAATGATAACAATAACAATAATAATAGTAATTATTAATATTAATAATAACAATACCCATAACAATAACAACATTCATAGATATTGAAAATAGGATAATTTTAAATATAATTCTTTTGTCTGTGCATAGCGTAAGGCAAGTCGGTTAGGCAGCACTCCTCGTACACACACAATAAATATGATTCAGTGCCTGCTGAGTGTTGGCTACACTTGATGCATTAAGGATTTAGGTCCCCCTACCTTGCAGGAGTAAAGTAATTATATTGGAATAAAAGTAAGTGGTCAGTCTAAAACAGAAAATAGAAATACTACATCAAAGAAATGAATAGGCTAACACATAAGAGTGGGGCACTCTGTAAAAAACCCACTTAGCCAGTTCCATAGCTTTTCTGTTAAACTAAGGTCAATAACCAATTTTACACACTGAAGAAAACCATAGAAACTGCACAGATTATTCCAAAAATACAGTTACCCTGAAAGGAAAGAGCCAATGGTTCAGTCATCCCATCATCCCTCCTTATGCAATTGCTACAATAGCATCTTGAGTTGAGTGATATTTTACAGAGCTGATTTTATGCAAGGTTAAGTTGTTGCTTTCAGGGTGTCTGAAAACTTTTAGTACTATGTTTCTTTTCATAAGATGCATTTATACACATGGCAATATTAGTTTTAAAGATGACACAATAAAATGTTTTGCTTCACTTGATAATAATATGCACTCACTATGTGTATATGTGTCATAGCAGAGCACACATTTATTGTAAAGTGATGGAATAAATATGGCTTATTGGCATGGCTTTATATTGTAGAAACAATTATTGATTACCAAGAGCAACACTGCTTCGTCTAGCTATTACGTTTAAAATGTTAATCACACTATTGTAAATACTTCATGACCTAGATCAGGAGTTTTCCACCTGTGGTACACATACCACTGGTTGTATGCATACCACTCAAAATTGGTCCAGTAACTGTGTGTGCAGATCTATGTAGAAGCATGCTGGCATCTAAGGTCCACAGAGGCAAGTTCAGCAGGGCTCAACATCGCCTATATTTATATAGGGCTCATATTTACTTATATTAAAGAATATACAGCCGGCACCAGTCGCACCCCTTTATTTATTTATTTATTTATTAATGCATGAAGTGCAATAATGGTGCAATAATATATGCACAAAGCAGTGCCCACCTACCAATCCTATTATGTGTATAATAAACATTTATAATTAATTGAAAGTAAATAGAACACCGCCCAATAAGTTGAGGACTATTGGTTAGAGCTGCCTGTCGTGCCCTGTATTTTAATTATCATACATCACACTTGTTTTACCTCTATCTTGTTTTAAAATATTTTGCTGAATATTTTAATGATGGTTTCTCAGTATTTAAGTTTTAAGTTTATCAATAAAGTTATGATTTTTTGGATACATGGTGTAGGTAAAAATGTATACATTATATAAATAATGTACCTAGAGGAGAAGCATTTTCTCCTTTCCTTGTGAAGAACATACGGAGAAACAGATCCCTCCACATAGACCCAACGGCAGCTAACTAAATACATTCAAAAACCAGTGTAACAAATACCTATATTTACTAAATTGTGGAAATGAAAAAGTTGCCCATAGCAACCAATCATATTCACATTCTATGTATGTAAAATTAAACAGAGGTAGAACGTAACTGGTAATGTGTAAGGTCGTACATTTGGAGAGGACCTTAACAGAGGGGGACAAATGTGTAATGTTGGAAGAGGAATATAAGGGGGATGGGAAATAATGTAATGTAGGGTGTGGTATACTATGTCATGTAGGGAGAGGTTTAATGTGGAAGTTGGTAAGAAATTAATTTCCAATTTGATCACTTGATTGAAATAAAATAACAATGGTTTTAAAGACAAAATAAAAATTCAAATACTATACTCATAAAAACATTTATTTTTCAATATAAATTTTTATTCTAACTTTAATTCTAAGAAAATAGTATGCAACTAACTTGCCCTGTGTAAGGAAAGAAAACATAGTACATGCAATTGCAATTTTACTAAGAGCACATTTAATAATGAGGTAGAGAGAAACAGAGTTGCAGATATTCAGTATATCACCAAATGAGAATGTAGAAGTTTGGCTGGAGACTCGGCAAGATATCCAGATTTGAAAGAAGGGATTTTATGCACAAAAGAAGGCATTGGATGCCAATTGAGAATGCATTAAGTTTATAGGACCGAGTTTATAGGTTTTAGTGAAGGTGCTTGCAGAAGTAAATAAGAAAATCTTTGATGTGGGGTGGGCAGATTTGGCTATGTGTTAAGGTGACCTCCTGTATCCAGTATAGATGGGAGTATATGTTTGCACAATCTTACCATATATATATATATATATATATATATATATATATATATATATATATGCTTTAAACAACAGCACAGCAAGAATTAAAATATGTTTAATGCAGTGGGCCTTTTTTCTCTAATTTATGTTGTAAATTTCTTTATAACAAAAAAGCTACAACTTTATTTGTACATTTATTTTCAACTTT
>JABWIB010000390.1:116658-142326 GCA_016617825.1 Platyplectrum ornatum
TCCTGCAGCTTCCCCCAACATGTCTGCTGTCACTGACAGCAGACATGTTCAAACTGGCACAGCGTCAATAGACGCTGTGCCAGTTTAAATCCATGACGTATATATACGTCATCGGTCGGCAAGTACATGCCGACCATGACGTATATATACGTCATCGGTCGGGAAGGGGTTAAAATCCACTGCATTTCATGAGAGTCATTAAGCCAATTGCATGATAAAAGTTTTACTACCATGCCTTTGATAATCTTACTGCCTCATCAATTTTAAACGCCTCCTCCTCTCTTCTTGAACCAAGGCCTCTTTGAAAACCTTACCTGATGTTGTTCAAATGCTATATCATTCATTATTACTTTCATCCATCTAACCAACTTGTCATGCCAGCAATGTTGCAAAACTGTGGAACAACACAGAGTCAATTACGTTCAACATTCTAGGCAGGAAATATTATTCCTACATCAAACTTACTAAGCTACTTACTAAGTGGTCTGCAGACATAATAATGTGATTTGTATTTCATTTTATTTTAAACTTTATTTCATATTACAGAATTGTAGATCTACTTAACACTTATGGTCAAACATCATACAGTACATTTACCTAATTAACAATTTTGATAGACTAGAGATAAGCGCTGACCCTCGTGTTTTGGTTTTGTTTCTAAAAAAATTTTCATGTTTTTCTGTGTTGGTTTTGTTTTTGTGCCAAAACGATGTTAAAAACATGCAATGTATGTTTTTTCACCCTAACTGTATTATTAACATGAAAAACACTAATTTCCAGTCAGATTACACCACCTCACACCTTATAATTTGAAGCAGTTATAGTATTTGCTTTTCTCAAATTTGAAATCATGCACTCCCAAAGGTACAGGGAAACTGCAATCAGTTTAAACTAGAGATTAGTTGAATAAGGTCTGCACAGGCCAGTTAAGAAAAACCCACTGACAAGGAAAAAACAGAATTAGCCAGTATATTACCTACCACCACCCCATGCCATCAGTTTCCAGATATGGCTCATAAAGCCTGCAGAGGTCACTTAAAAAGACACCAGGAGAAACCAGGATTAGCCAGTACATTACATTTTGTATCTGCTGTCTTTGCATGTTCAGCAGTATTGCCGAGAGTAGCCCCAATAGCTAATGATGATGATGATGATGTTGGTGGTGGTGGATTTTGGACCGGTTGGGATCTGCCCCTTTTGCTGGAAGATGATGCTGGACTGTTTTGCACAAATGATTTTTGGTGACATGTGGGATGGACACGTAAATGGCGTAACATGGAGCTGGTGCCTAGTTGTTTAACATCCTTAACATCCTTATGTAGAATTTAAATGCATACTCCGCATACTCTGCTGTCTATAAGTCTCACTCTGGAACTACTACCAGTGGCAGTAACACTGCCACTATAATTACCAGTACTGAAATCCAGTACTCAAAGAGTGACTTATAAACCCCCCAAACATTGTGAGAACAGTGATTTTGAGCAGCGAATTATAAGTAGTCTAAGAAACCATGTGTTTTTTTTTACAGTCCAAAACTGCAAGATCTGACATTTCCTGGAAAATGGCATTTTGCCTTTATTTGGAAGCCAAATTTGGCGGTGAGAATCTGAAACTGGGCTTAGTTCATTTCAGATCCCTGATGTCAGACTGTGTCGGATTAGAGTGGACCCAAACCTCTCATCTCTATGATAGACCAAAATAACATTGTGCAAATGATAGTTTAGCCCATTGGTGCCCAAACTGTGCGCCTAGGCACAAGGGTGTTGCAACGTGCTAATTGGGGAGCCGCAAAATGTTTTTTCCTACATGGTGTAACGTTGTTAGTGTTACTTAGAAGTGCAATTTTACGTCTTGTATAGGAGCAACACAAGATTTGATATCAACCTGAAGTGTTTCTGTCTTTACCTAAATAGTTATTACACTATTTTGACTAAATAGGAAATTATTTTGACTTAGGAGTTCCTTAAAAATTATGGAGACTGTCAGTTTAAAAGTTTATCATCCACTGATTCCTGTATTCAATGTCTAATATCTAAACTGATTCACCTGACCATTTATATGACACACAGTACACATTTTTACTATTGCAGCTCTCATTTCTCTTGATGCTAATGAAAAAATCATACAATGTAATACTCTTGAACTAATGACATTCACAAAAACAGTAAATTTTATTGAAACGTGTTTGATAAAAGGAGGTGGAAATGTACGTGTAAGCAATATAATGAAGGAAATAAATGTAGGATTCTTTTTACTAAAATGTAAAATATTATAATTGATTATTTAACCTTCGGTTCTCCTCTATGCAAGCCTGTCAACTCTGTTCAATCAATATGCCTTTCAGCTTATCTAGCGTTTTGTACTTTTGCTTATAACGCCGTTCACAATCTCTACTAATACTCACCCTCCAGACGAGGTCCTGCAGTGATCTGTGAGATGTTGTTTCTTACATTCAAAGGAAGTATGAATGAGATCCCAGGATCTCTTTTGGGACTTCTAATGTCTAAGCCATAATATATAAAATAACTACTACTCATGCTCATGTCGAGACATGTCCTCCTGATCAGGTGTTTCTTAGGTTTTTTTTCCACTGGTAAACTCAGTAGTCTGATTCCAGCATGCAAAATATAATTTTTCTCTATTGCAAGCTGGCACTAAATGCGATCGCTGTGAGCACACATTTGCAGAGGCTCCGGATACAGCAGTGGTGTGTGGTGTACCACTGTTTGTTTGGGGCATGCTTATGTGTGGTGCCCAGCTACAAAAAGCACATGCTCTGATTTTGGACATACTGACCCTTAGCAGTGTGGCAAGTTTTTATCCTGTGTGTCTACCCTCAAAGATGCTTAACATATGGACACTTGTGAGATAGAGAGTGACAGAGTTGAGTATACAAAGAAATAGAGTTTCAGCCAGCAACCACAGTAGTATTTTTAATAGCAATTCTCACAATTCTCACAAAAGTAAAAATCATTATATGCTATCCATCTGTGACTTATTACTAACAGTTTTTCTAGTTAACTTCTGCTATGTAGCACTGCCCTGTGTTTATATATATATATATATATATATATATATATATATATATATATATATATAAAATTCCTGTACTTAAGTTTCAAAACATGTCTTAGTGTCTTTAATTTGCTTTACTTACTATTGGAACTGTTTAGTGACAGTTTAACAAGACATAGCTATTAAGTAACAATGGTCCACTGCTGGAAGAGTATTAACTGGTGAAATTCATTACCGTTTCTGTAAAGCCATTTGGCCTTGAATCTCTGTATTTTTGATGAATTTAGTAAATAGAAGGAACATGTTTGCAATAGTACATTGTTATTATTCCTTGGATTTATATTTACAAGGACATTCCAAGTAGAGGGACATATTGTGAGAAAGGACACCCATTTGATGAGATTGTGTTCATTATATCATTTAATAGAAATTGGTCAAAATTAACACAAAACATTAACACAATGGAAAAATCCGAATCCATAATGAATGAAAGCCTTGTAGCTATTTCTAAACATCTAGCAAGAAATAGACTGGCTGCAAAATAGGATTTTTCTGCCTTAGCTTTCAACCACTTGTATTCTAGGGCTAAATGCATTAGGATGTAGAAACACATGTTGTATAACATTTACAGGTTCGTCATACATTAAATGTTCTTACAATAGTGGTATAACATATCTTTTTGTTATTATGATATTATGAACTTACATTTCAGAAACACTCATTTGTAATTATTAGTATGTGCTTGTTATATATTATACATATTGACATCAACCTGTAAAACCATTGAATATCTTTCATAAAGCTCATTGTTTAAAAACAAAAGCATACGAGACCGTCCTTGCTACCCTAAAACTCAATTCTTCAGACAAACTTACCAAATTCCTTAACCTGAATCTTAACTCATTACATGATATTAACACTCTTGTAACACTGGATCATGTGGAGTGCTAAGCAATCAAATTCAAGCTTTCATTCTCCATTATGTAAAATAAAACTGAGAGCTTGAATCTGATTGGTTGTTATGGGCAGCATCTCTACTTTTTAATCTCCCTGCTTAGTAAATTTAGACATTGGACTGTCTGTTGCCCATCACTGTTCCTTCATATAATAGAGGTGTCTCCATAATACTTAACTGCCTTGTATAGACAACGAAGTATTAAAATTGTTGTGTAATGGAATATTAATAAAATAATAAAATCAATCCATTTAAATTTTTATTTAATGAAACATTATCATTGCTATAATATACTAAACTAATTAAGACCTTAATTAATGGTACCCTTATTAATAAACTGTATTATAATACACACAAAAGATGTCATAATGATATTGCATCAGCCATCTCTAGATTACTTTTATTCAGTGATTACAATTTCCTTTCCTCAACTTTCAACACTTGTTCAATTATATGGTGGAATCACAAGAATCAATACAATAGTATAGAAATATACACGAGATCCAACTGTTTGTGAACATCGATTTTCTTCAAAGACCATAGTATAAATGTGTCTCTTTGTGGACTGATAGAATTTTCGCTATCACAATAGACTTTTAAACATAGTGGATTTCCATTAAAAATGTTTTAGCTTAAAACAAGGCTTTACTTGAAAGCGTGTTTCAAGCTCTCAGTGTACGAAGCTGCGTTTTTCCTCATAGTCACAAAAAAGCACTTAAAATCGCACAATTACTTTTAGCTAATGGAAGCTATGTTCAAAGTAAACAGTAAAAGTCACAAATGGGTTTAGTACAATTTTATGAGATTAAATATTACCAAGCAAATAAGAATGGATTTAACAAACATATTAACAACAAGGCAAATGTCTCAATATGTCAGGTTTAAGTGACACATTTCTGTTTTCTGCTGCTGCTTAAGTCATTCAGAGTTTTGGTAGCATTTTGATGCTGCCTGTTTATTATTCCAGACAGGATGAATACACTTCACATGGACCAATGTCAATGCAACATCATTACCAGGCCTGTAACAACATATTGCATTACTCCAGTCTTCATGTTGATTTGTTATTTAGTTGTTTTTCCTCTTCTATTTTTATAACGTTCTTTAGTTAATGGTCCATTAATCCATACCAGACTGATCTTCAATACTAAAAAAAAAACTTTTCCACTAAGGTAAACAAGATGAATGTATCCTTGATTACTGATGATTGTACTGACTCTGCATTATATGAAGCAAAGCTTTATTTATTTTATTTGGAATAAAAATATATTTTATTTATGGTAACTTTTAATGTAGATTTAAACAACAACAAAGTAAATCTAATCAAAATAATAACAGTTACATCTAGTATTATTATTTATCTATTCTGTAGTAAATGAAGACTTGACATTAGGGCACTGTATGATGTTCGGATAAACAAGACGCTTATATGTGTCTATGTGTTCCATGTAGTCTGCATGTTGTTAATTTGTCTTTAGCAAATTGTAAAGTCATTTGTGCTCAGCAAGTGTTTCTGTGGTGGGAAATCAATCATCTGTGCTGCATTCCACTCTGCTCAGATCTAGGTACTACTGAGCAACCTGAGCTGTCCTTGTTTTGGCAGAGACACTTCCTCTACCTCGCACAGTCAAATGAAAGCTTGAACATGCACAATTACCGCTGTATAGAGTCAATGCACTTCCACACCCACCCATTTTACTATCAGCCTTTTTGTGTCAATGAGCTCTGTTCTCTTTCCTCTCACCCTTAAGTTTGTTTGTTGGTATGTGCTTAATATACTATTGTAGCCAATCCTGATTTGTTTGGGATTTCTATTCATTTGCAGACAGCAAAACATACATAATGCTCACTCTAGTCTTATGGGAAACAGAATAAAAAAAACTTACTGCAAAGCTCTTAATTCCCACATGCTTCTATATGGTTTATTAATCCCTTAGTAAGTGCACTGTTGCAACATATTAATTTGGGACATGCATGCAATGAACGTATACACATTATATTAAATTGTCAATGAAAATCATATAAGATAGGACACATCCTTAATAGACAGAAGTTTTTACAGCTATTGGGACCAGATCCAGAATTTATGAACTTACGAATGAGCAGGCAAAACCATGATGAGTTGCAGGGGAGGTAAATGAATGTTAGTGTTAGTGCATGCAGGGAGAATACTTTATTTATGCATTTTGCACACAGATACTTATCAGCGTTACTGTTACACTGTTATTATACTTGGGTTGGAAATATCATCTCTCACCTGTAATACTGATTGCAATTAATTCAATTTGCCTCCCCTGCAATTCAACATGGTTTTGCCCTCTCAATAGTACGGACGTCTGGATCCAGACCTTTACAGATCATGTTCCATAGAATTCAAACCCCTGTGAAGGTCTTGTGTTCCGGGATGGAAAGAAGGCATGTTCTTACTGAGTTAGATGACCTCTTTTTGTATTCAGAATTTTAAATAAAAATCTTATTCATCTTATTCACAGAGCCAAATTTAACATTTCAGGACCTGAAGCACATCCGCCAGTTTTTCAGGCAAATGCCCAGCAAAAATTAGTACTAAGTGAGTAATTAGTAAGTGAGTACAGACAGGTACACTATTGGCCATCCCTCTGCTTCCGCATCTGTCTGCTCTGCACTAATGGAACAGAGAGTTCCACATTTTTTAATGAAAAAGTTAATGGTGTAAATTATGAGAAGAGGCCATTTTCAATAAGAAAATTACCATTTCTGTTAAAAGTATACAGCTTCAGCCATAGGACCTAAACTAAATGGATGTTCCATGCATGAAACACAGATATTGGGGTATATTTACTAAGCGGTGAGATTGCAGGGAGATTGGAAAGTGGTGAAGTTGCCCATAAAAACTAATCAGATTCAAGCTCTCAGTTTCATTTAACTTACTAGAGAATTTGAACTCAAATTTGATTGGTTGCTATGGGCAACATCCCCACTTTTCAATCTCACTGCAATCTCACCACTTAGTAAATATATCCCATTGTCTCATCAAAATGTTGTATTTCTGCTTCACAACTTTTTCTGGTACAAATCTCAGTTTTAGTTGCAGATTATTGTTTCTAAGTTTAATATAATTCCTTCCTTTTATTAATCTGCTGTCTTATTCGTTCACTGCCACTATTTCACTAAGGTATTTAGTGTGACCACAATGCCATTAAAAGCAGCTGTTTGTTTGAAATGCATCACAGGTACTTACCAGTAACTCTCAAAAAGAGCCTGTTTATTGACTGTTATTAAATCCAGGGTAAACCAAACGCAGGGATTACAAACATTTTCTACATTTAACTTAACATAGCTTACCACACACTGCCTGGAGGTGTCCAGAAGACAAAGACCACAGGATGGTCAGATGCAATGGATATAGTAAGACTTCCTCCCACAGATTATTAGAGATTACTGGGAGATGTCAGTAGGGAAAAAAAATATGTAGAGGTCTTTTGAGGGGAAGTAATGTAATGCCCAATAGCCAGTGTCAGGTCCATAATAGGTACTATATATATCTATATCTATTTATATATATATAAATTGTGTAGTATGTAATAGAAACTATGTTTAACAACCTCAAATTTATATAAGAGGATGTAAAAACTTAGTATTTAGTAATAATATTTTACTGAAGAATGTTATTGTATAATTAATCAAATAAAATAATAATAATAACCGTCCCTACAGACACAGATCTCCACAGTTCGTGGCCAACTTAACCTCCTTCTCTCTCGTAAAGCTGCAGCCACTCTCCGACGCCTTCAACAGCAGTTTTATGATAAATCGGATAAGGCTGACTCTCTACTCGCTAATAAGCTTCGACATAAACAAGCCATCACCATGATTTAACGAATTGCGTGCATCCCCTGACTCGCCCCTGGTTTATGACCCATCCGTTATGGCACACATTTTTATGACTTATTATGCTAACCTATATAATCTCTCTGCTTCCCCTGACGCCCCTACCACGACTCCTGACTCCTTAGATTTTTACCTTAACTCTTTGGACTTTCCTTCTATTGATGCTGACATCTGTGATGCTCTNAACTCACCTNTCACGGTCGGTGAAACCACTACTGCTATTAAAGCCCTTAAAGCTTCCTCAGCTCCTGGCCCAGANGGTTTTACANCCCACTACTATAAGAAATATGCTACCTTACTCGCTCCCTTCCTGACCCGCTATTATAACTCTGTCCTAGACGGTTCCCATTTTAACTCGGAAACACTCTTAGCAAACATAATCGTCATCCCCAAACCTGACAGGGACCACAAACTCTGTGAAAATTATAGACCCATATCCCTACTAAATGTGGACCTTTGTATTTTTGCTAAAATCCTGGCCCTCCGTCTCAACCCAATATTACCCTCCCTGATCCACCCCGACCAAACGGGATTTATCCCAGGCCGTCAGGCTCTCGACATCACTCGACGGACGATTGATCTGATACACTTAATTAATACATCCAAATCCCCCGCACTGCTTATGGCCTTGGATGCGGAGAAGGCCTTTGACAGGGTCTCCTGGCTTTTCCTACATACTGTTCTCCGATGCATGGGCTTTTCTGGATGCTTCCTACAGGGAGTTTTAGCCCTTTATCATTCCCCAACTGCCACGGTGACGGTAAACGGTGTTACATCCCCTCCTTTTCCTATTTTTAACGGTACGAGGCAGGGCTGCCTGCTTTCCCCCCTCCTCTTTGCACTCGCTATCGAACCCTTGGCCATCCGTATTAGACATAACCCGTGCATTCATGGCATTCCCTCGGGCTCCTGCACATATAAAATCGCATTGTACGCGGATGATGTCCTTCTCTCTTTCACTCATCCTCTTACTTCCCTACCTGCTGTTCTTGCTGAACTCTCCAACTTCGGCTTACACTCTGGCTTCGGCTTACACTTTACCAAGCTAACTATCCCCCTCTGCTCTCTCGTTTACAGACCAATATGGCCCGCTGGGACCCCATGTATATCTCTTGGTTGGGCCGTATTGCCTCCATTAAAATGAATATTCTCCCCAGATTGCTATATCTCGTCCAAGCCCTCCCGGTCCGGGTTCCTCCTTCTGCTTTTAAAACCCTGCAATTTCAGGTTAATCGTTATTTGTGGAAGGGGAAACGACCCCGGGTCCGATTAAAAGTCCTACACCAAACTACAAGAGGCNGGGGCCTAGGCCTCCCTGATTTTAAGCGTTATTATTGGGCAACTCATATTTCACAATGCGTTTTATGGTGCTCGTCCCCTGACCTACGACTCTGGCCGTTGATTGAAGNTCATAGTGTTGGNGTCACCNCCATGGCCTCACTTCTATGGCAACCTAGGCCCTGCCGCCNTGCCTCTCTGTCCNGCCACCCAGTGGTTGCACACTACCTCCACATCTGGGACCACGTTAGGACCCGGTTCAATCTTTCTCCTTCCCCCTGCCCACTTATTCCTCTGTATGATAACTCAGAGTTCCCTCNGGGTTGCTCTCCACGCGCCTTCTCTGCTTGGGCATCAAAAGGTGTTTATTATATGAATGACCTTACTACGTCTGAGACTTTCCCCCTGTTTACGGACCTTCGTACGGCATTGCAACTTCCCAATTTCCTATTTTATCAGTATCTTCAGATAAGTCACTTTCATGCAACAATTGCTTCTAGGCTACTCTCTCGTCCGTTAACTAAATTTGAAGGTCTCTGTCGTACTCGCACTAAATTCTAAGGCCTTATTTCCAACCTCTATCTCCTCTTAGCCAATGACTCTGGTTCTACTTTAGAACCATTTCAGCAGGCCTGGAACAGGGACTTTGACTCTCCCCTTGAACCTGATGATTAGGAAGACATTAGGGATAATGTGGCCTCCTCGTCTATATGCGTCCGGATTAAAGAAAATAGATACAAACTATATTATAGATGGTATTTAGTTCCTGCTCGACTAGCCAAGTTTTCTTCTAACCTTCCGGACACATGTTGGCGAGGCCCACATTTGGTGGCAGTGCCCCGGGATCAGAGCGCTCTGGACTGAGGTGGGTCATTTTCTTTCTCAACTCTTGTCAGTTGCCATTCCCATCTCCCCTCAATTTTTTCTTTTGCCCTTAGGTATCCCGACCCTCACCCATCACCAAAACCGCCTAATCCTCCATGTGACCTCAGCGGTGACTTGTCTCATCGCTTTGAACTGGCGCAATCCCCGCCCTTCCTCTTTTGCCTCCGTCCTAGATAAAATATGGTATGTCTATAAAATGGAATACATGACCTGTATTCTACGTAACACTGCCCACTCCTTTTGCAAAATTTGGGAAGCCTTTTTTGGCACTCCCCTACCTACATTCTACTGAATGTCCCACTGGACCAGTCCCCCCTTTTCTCTTACTTTCCCCCTCCCCTTTACCCCCCCCCTTCCTTACCTCTCCCCTTTTCCTTGACGGCGAGCCACCCGTCTCTTTCTTTCTTCTCCTTTTTCCCACTCTTACATGTTAAAATTTCCAAGATCTTAATTGTATTCTTCACAACTCCTATTCATAGGTGTTTTATTGCTGCTCGAGAACATGCAATTGTTTACCTCTGTACAATTTATTTCATCTATATATCTCATCGCAGCTATTGTACTATCCTGCCTGACTGTACTGTTTGTTCTGTTCTCGAGCCCTGTTACTCGCTGGATTGTATTGCCTGTATTTTTTGTCTTGGATTATAAATAAACTATTTAAAAATAATAATAATAATAATATAACAAAATAAGCATTGTGGTATTTTTGTCACATCTTGTAACACTTAACTGCATTTACAAACAGGTTTTAAAAGGCGTGATAAATTCAAGCTGGAATTCATCTAAGAAGCTCTGTGTTTATAGTATATGGGAAAATGTTTGTGGTTTACCGCTGTATGTGTGAAGAAGCAAATGACTGTGTTTGTGGCTTTTAAGCATCTTTTGGAGCATGGCAGCACTATCATAATACAAATGCAAAGACACAATACTCCTGCTTTACTCAGTGACAGTTCTTAAGCCTCTTCTTTGTTTTAAGTAATATGAGCACTAAAAGCCTGGTGTAACTGACTGCTGGGATAGGACAGATGATTATCTCAGTCAAGTGGTAACATCCTGTCTATGCTATACTTTTCACCAGAAACATGTTTTTTTATATAGAGTGATTGATAGTAAATGACATATTTTATTGGCAAATACACACTATGAAGGAAATGGGTAGATGCATTTACACTTGCTGATCCATCTGTGATTGAATATGGCTGTCGAGTACTAATTATATTTTAATGAAATTTTGGGTTGTGAGCTTAGGGTTTGCGACTGCAGAGAAGACGCGCAACAAAGCACAGCCCTACAGACCCTGACACAAAGGTGTCATTAAACAGTGAATTTAATAAATAAAATATAAACAAGAGTTAAACAATCCTAACATCCTTTAAGGTGATGGTGTCTAGCACTGAGATTGAAGCAAAATAATAATTAATATTGTAATAAATCTAAAACTCTTGACATTTAAAATTTGCTGTTCAACTAACTATATAATACTTTAAATGTGAAATAATGCTAGAACATTGTCTTGTATATATATTAGAGATGAGTGGATTCAGTTTCTGAACCCACCTGAATTTGACACATCTGAGTACTGAGTCGGCTCGGTACTCTCCTGCCTATTCGGATTTGTGGAGATGACGACTGACATCATTGCCGCACCGTCGGATTTGTCACCGGGGTGACGAATCCCTTCTGTCTTCGGATCACTTGAGAGATCCGGCGCCAATTTTACACCTTCCAGTGTCACCACCAGCGCCCTGAACCTCCAGCCCCTGAATCGACTGCGGAATACCGCGGATGATCAGAAGATAGGTGTCTGAATACAGGTAAACTCTTCTATTTACTTCTTTTTTTTTCAGATGAGATACTGGGGGAGATATGGAGGAGATGCTGGGGGAGACATGGAGGAGATGCTGGGGGAGATATGGAGGAGATGCTGGGGGAGATATGGAGGAGATGTTGGGGGAGATATGGAGGAGATGCTGGGGGAGATATGGAGGAGATGCTGGGGGAGATGATGGTGGAGATGATGGAGGAGATGCTGGAGGAGGTGCTGGAAGAGATATGGAGGAGATGCTGGGGGAGATATGGAGGAGATGCTGGGGGAGATGATGGTGGAGATGATGGAGGAGATGCTGGAGGAGGTGCTGGGGGAGATCCTGGGGGAAATACCGAAATAGCTGTTACGACTCACAGTGTCATTTAAGTGCTGGCTATGGTTCATTATAACCATTTCTTCTGTGCATATTGATATCTTTATCTGTACACTCTAGAAGTAACATTCTTTTCAAGTGTGTATAAACCTATATATAAGCCTAATACTGTCCTTGTTTTGGGAGCATGCTGCAAGTTGTAGGTTCACAACAATAGGGCCACCACCTTTTGGATTATACCAGGTAAAAACTATTTTATGAGATGTTATCAAATGGACTAGAAATTAGTGGAAACTAGTGTTATTGAAGTTTATAATACTTTAGGAATAAAAACAGATCCAAACCAAAACATCACAACGTTCTAGCATCATGTGGGGGGCCCGGTCGTTACATATATATTTATAAAATCAAGACACTAGATAGATATATATGACCCTTCCAATCTCTCTATCTGTGCCTTGCTCCTCCACTTCTTCTTCCACTCTGTCCCATGGGGGAGTTCTCTTACTTCATGCTCCCTCGCTCCATTGACTCCTGTGTCTTGTTTTTACATTGTCTTGCTCTATCCTCTGCAGGGTAAAGCTGCATCCCACTGCTCCAGCTTCATCATTTACACTGTTAGTAGCTAGTGTTAGGGGTTAGGGTTATGAGACGCTGGGGGACATATGGAGGAGATGCTGGGGAAGATATGGAGGAGATGTTGGGGGAGATATGGAGGAGATGCTGGGGGTGATGCTGGGCAGGGCCACCATCAAGGGGGACAGCCGGTCCTGCAGTCCTATATATATAATGCCTTTATATATATACGTCAGCTTGGTTTTACTTTGATGTACGCACAGTTCTATCTATTTTCTGTACAAGTGCAATTCTTGCACAGGATGAAGTGGCACGTTTAACATAGGACATGAAATAAATAGTAAAGGTAACTACGCAAATAAGTTTACGATTTTTGATTGTTCTGTGTGTTTTTGCTGTCTTGCAGGCTTACAAGAACCAATTTTAAAGGCAATAGACATCTTTGCAGATCTTCACTGCCCATAACTCTCGATGTCTCCTCAATGCCAATATTGGGAAGTATGCACTGTCTGATGCACAGCCCTGGATCATTCTATTTACTTGTATGATACATAGTTATATAGGCAAACTAAAACATATTTGTTATGGTGATATTTTTGTTTTTATATGGTTGTGTTTGCCTTTAGAGGAAAGCACACAAAGTCTCTTCAGATACATATGGTTAGCCATGAATACACATGATCCATGTGGCCTACAAGTTAATCCTCTGGTAGAACTATTGCACATGCTAGGAAGTCTGTCACTTTATCTGTACAACAACTGCACAGATTCAGTGCAGCTGAGATGAAGTTCAACACTGGCTTCAGAGCAACATGCTGCATGATGTGTAGTAAAAGTTTGCACTACAAAGCTTGCCACTGGTCTTATAAAGCAATAGATTTTACAAGCCATGAAATAACATCAGAGACAAAATGCCAGGCAGCTGCCATTATACGTCATCCCAAACATAATCCCTTTTACAGAGTCCTGTGTGCAGGGTTTATTGCCACATTTGACCCATCGTCCCCTAAGAATGGTAACGAAACATCTTATTTCAACAGCTGCAGGTGACTACTTGCAAATGTTTTTACTTTGCTTTAGGACTTAAGTACATGATGGCATTTCACAAAGGTGATACCTCTCTATGACCTATAGCTAAAGTGTCAATTTCTCTGGTATGTCGATGCTTAGGTTCCAACAAGCATAAATATAAGAAAGCAAATATAAGAAAGCAAAACGCAAGATATTATATAAAATAAAAAAACTATTAAGGCATTTTAATATTAGAAAGCACAAGTAAAATAAACCTATGAATATGGAATAAATAACTTAATTCAATGTATGTATTGTTTTTATTAATTAATATTATGCTTAATATGATATTTACTAATAATAACAGTTATTTTTTATCATGATTATTATTTATAATAATAATAATCATTATGGACCAAATCAAGACAACCGCATTATACAAATTCCCCAACGTAGGAAAGGATTCACATTGTAGTGGAATCCGCAGTGAGACTCTTAAATGTAAATGGGTGAATTTAGCGACTGTTTGCATTTAGAATTCTTACCTCACTAAACTCAGAATGACCTAATGACTTTAGAAATTAATTATCTGGGCTCATATTGTTATGAATGAGATGAAATTGTGTGCAGGATGTTCAGTGAGCAAAATAGACATGCAACTACAAGATAGATGAAGTACTGGCCACTGATGACGATTTATAAAAAATATAGGTAGGAAAAACCCCTGTTGTGGGTCATGGGGTATAGCGCTAAGGGGTATATAGCAGTAGAAACATAAAGTAGAGGCTCTGCAGAGGGGAGTACAGAGGGTTGCCATGGAGGGGAGTTTAAAGGAGAGTGGATGAAGAGATAAGTTTAGAATGTAGCCAGAAGGTCCAGACTTGCAAGGGATCATCCCTGTTGCAGAGTCAGTCAGATATATTTTATACATAGGTGCAGTGGGCATAATGACTTTCTGAAATTAGCTATCCTGAGTTTTGTTTTAGCAAGGGATATAGTTTCTATAGTAGGGAAAGAAGGAAACATTGCCCATATGCATTAGGCGCATAGATATTACAGAGAATCACTGGAGTAAGACCAATAGTAGCTTTAACAATCACATAGCGGCCATTAAGGTCAGAAGCAATAGAATCAGGCTGTAAAAGGACGTTTTTGAAGAATGGCCTTGGATTTGGAGTTATAAGGAGCACACCCTATCAATTTCTCATGTTCCTCTTGGTTAAAATGGGTTTCCTGTAAGTATACGAGATCAGCCTGCTGGCGTTTTAGGTTTTTTCTTAGGGGTTTAAAAATAATAACAGGCAGGTACCGTATGCCCATCAGTTGTGGAGTACAAGGCATTGCTTCTGGTCACTGTTGAGTTGTCTGGGCCACATATGGACCATTAGTGAGGGGGTGACTTAAAGAGTCATAACAGCCAGATATGTTGTGTTGGCCATGGGCTGGCAAGGGCAAAGCATATCAGGGACTGCTAAAGGGATAGCAGAGTCATTATGGGAGGGCTACTCTTTTAGAGAATTGGAAATGCTCCCAACCAAGGTCACTACAGTACAGTAGGAGTGTAGAGTTATGTTTTTGTGTAGTTGTTTTTGTATTTTTATAGATATTTTGTATTTTTTTTATGTTTGTCTTTCCTTTGTTGATGTTATGTTCTGCTGGAGGCAGCTACAGGACACTTACCAGTGCAGAGGGTGCAGTGCCAAGTACAAAATGTCCTCAGGAAAGGATGCCGCAGGAGTACTACGTGCCACACGGATGAAGACTTGTTGTTGCACGCTGTAAGATGGTGGTGGGTAATTCCTACACAGAGCTCCAATTTTTTTAGTAAGTCAGCATAAATCCCATGCGGTTTCCTTGTGTTTATTGTTTTTAATGGATTTAGATTTTTTTTTATGTTTCAGGTGTAATAAAGTGCTACCATTCAAACTAGTGGCATGGTACATTACATGGAAATTATGCAGTCAGAAATCTAGAAAACTAGTCATTAAGAAAATTACTATACTCATGATAAATAAAGATATTGTTGGCTGGATTTAGATCTCTGAAAGATTTCATAAAAAATATGGTAAAGAAGTATTTTCTTCATAGATTACTCTGAAGATTGGTATAATTACCATCCTTTATTTAGGCAGCCAAAAAAACTCACTACTCACTACTGTTTGTAGCGAGCCTATACTGTGGAAGTGAAAAACTGCGGGGAGAAGGTTTAAATAATTCCATTAATTAGAATAGCAACACATGAACTGCTGACTAAGAACGGAGCTTGCTGGTGCTGCTAGGCATCCACTACACATAACAACTAGCACGACAATCACGACCAGGGAGCAGGTGAGTGATGTGACAAAAACAAGCTGTATAGTTTCCAAAAGCTTTTTGTGGTCATTTAAAGATAATTCTGAGGAAGTCATCTGCAAAGGAAACTATCACAATAAATAAGATGTCATTCTGTTTAAGAAGTGTATAGATTTATTGAGAAGGTATGGGAGATAACAATTAAACAAATGACTGCATATGACTACCTTCTACATATGACTAACTGCTGTTAACATTTGCTGTAAGAAAGTCATGTTACCCATATAGCCTTAAAACGTATTAATATATTATATTGGTATTAACATACCTCCCAACTTCCTGCTGAGGGACATCGGGACAGATAAGTCCTGCCCCCGACTCCGCCCCATACAGGGCAAGCACCACCAGGCCCCACCTGAATGTAGCATTATAAAGACAATAGCAGCACTTGCATGGTTTCTGAAAGCCTGTTTAAAGCCAATAAGCTATGGTGGCTATATTTGCCTTTACAAAACCATGCATAAGGTATTACTCTTCTAACCTTCATGGGCTAGATTTATTAAACTGCGCCATTGGAAAAGTGTTGATGTTGCCCATAGCAACCAATCAGTTTCTGGTTGACATGTTCTAGTATGTAATAGGAAACTGATTGTTAGAATCTAATTGGTTGCTATCTCCACTTTACCATTTCTGCAGTTAATATAGGCCTATGTGTTTGATGTCGGCTATACACAATAGTTCAATAGTACAGAAAGCTTGTCCCAGTGAGTGACATTATTAATGCATATGGTTTTCATCATCAGTCTAGATTATTTGGCACATATAAATCATATTTTTGTATCCTTTGGATATTTAACTTAATCTATTTCTAAATGACAGAAATGCTCTATCTACAGAAATAAACATGGAGCAATCACGGCTAAACTATCATAGTTCACGTATTTAAATACCTTGCAATAAATACACATTACTGGTTTTCTCTGTTAGTATATATGTATTATCACATTTTTTTTTACTAATGCCTGATAGGTTTTATATCAGTAGGTTATTTTACTAATATTTAGCTTGATTCAGAACATGTTTATGCCAATTCCTCTCATTTGTTTTCAAGGTACAAGAACTTCCTTTTTGTGCATCTATTTATTTCCAGTCTGTTTTACCTTCCAAAATAATGAAGTAACTTGAGAGGCTGTAAATTAATCAGTGATACTAATCAAAGCATAAAAGCTCCTTTAAGAAACAGTGGGCTTAAATAATGTATCCCGTATTGTCAGCATTGACTTCATTCAGTCCAATTCTCACACAATTGAATGCTACAGATTGTTGTGTGTCATCAAGGTAACATTTGTAACGTGCGTGACCCTTTCTATAGTGAAAGAGAAAAGAAGTCACCTATTATGTGGCCATGCTGAATTGGAGAGAAAAAGATGCGGCTATTTTCATCATTAATTAACACCAGCTTCTTTAATGAGGACACTGTCAAGGACAGTTAAGAAAATGACTACCTGTGTCCTTGGTAACTTGAATGTAATACTGCTGACTTTATCTTATTTTCACTAAGTGTGACACAAATGTCAATTTTCTTGAAGTGTAAGCACCAACATTCCTTGTAAAGATAGTATTATACAATCTATTAAATAGAAGCATCTGCCAGCTGCTTCAGAAAGAAAACATTACCATTATTTTTTGTCAAAAGCCAACATTATATTCCTGACATCACAAAATTTCCTTGTTCCTCTCTTAATTGGGATGTTATAGCGGAATAATCAGCTTCAATATAAATTAGTGACAATACAGTTGAATGAAATGTAAATAAGCCATTGCCTCTTTGAATGCATTCATGTCCATTGATGCGGAAAAAACACTGAAACAAACATTTTAAAAGTATAATTGGAACAATGATAAGTTCATCAGTCCTTTAATACACATTTTACAATGTAATAAAGCTATCCCTATAAATATTATCAAACCATTGGTAAGGGATGCATGGGCTTTCATTTCGGATTTTAATTGATGCTGCTGCACAGCTCTACTAACATATATAATAATCCTCATATAATCGTGTTATTGGCTGATGAGGCAACAATTTGTTTGAAAGACTAGAAGAATTCATTTAATGTGTATTTTGGGCATGTGCTACATTTGGACAACAGTTATAGCTAAATTCAGTTTGTGTTTGTAACATTTTATGTTTATATTGAGCTAAACAAAAACAGAAAGCTTACAAGGTATAACTATATAGCCTGAAAATATAGAAAAAGAAATAAGTAGAAATAGAAATAGATAAGTAGTAAATAAGTAGAAATAGAAATAAGTCATTCTAGATTTCATGAGCACAAAGCAAAAAAAAATAGCAGGTATAAACTTTGCATCTAATCAGTTTAGTTATAACATTGCATCACATTTCCCTATACATAATAACTTTCAACTCCAAAGATATGTTAGGGGCTAATTCAGAATTTCAAATGCATACGAAATGTGCACACAAGGAACGACCTACCTATCGGTGCATGGTTTAGCAGAAGTACGCACTGTTCCCTGCAGTTGGATCTTTATGTGTAGAGGCTGTGTTTTCTACAGCCACAGTCTCCATAGTTTTCTATGTATTTAAATGGCTATGTTGCAGTGCATATATATATATATATATATATATATATATATATATATATATATATAATATATTGTATATATATATATATATATATATATATATATATATATATATATATCGAATAATTTCTATAATTTCCTATGTTCCCATACCGTCACTTCTAAATGTTCACGCCCTGTCTAAATTTCTATATACCATGGCTGCTCACAAGGTCTGATACCACCATCTGGGATATATTTTTAACCCTTTTCCCCATGTGCACTTTCCTAACATTTGATACAAATACATTTTAAAATAACATTTTAAATTATATTTTTTCACAATAGAGAATGCAATGAAATCAATTTTAAACATTAAAATTATTATTATTTTTTTGTCTTCTGCGGGTACTGAGACAGGCTTTTACTAAAGTTACGTCTAAGAGCCTATAGCTGAAGATGGGGACAGGCAGTGTCTCGGTCCATGGATGCTCCTTCTCATATGATCTATATTTACATATGAATCTTTTTAATGCTTACAGAATCACACATTTTAAAGTTGAGTCTTGGTGCTGGAAGTCTCACGAGTGCAAGGGGAGACCACAACCCTTGGAGTTAGAATTGCACAGAAATCCAACATTGGAAGTCTACTACTCCGCTTCAGAAATCTGGATCTGGCACAAACAGACTAAAAGCAGGCAGTCCTTTATATTTTTGTAATTCACCTAAAGTTTCAACAACTCCCCTACTGTAGTCTGCCAATGGTGGGCCCCACTGATTTAGGCTCATTGCAAGGTGACAGATACTCAACTGATCTGTGGCACAGACACAGAGTATGGCTCACTGAATTATTATCAGCAGTGAAGCCAGCCTGAATCTTTGCGCTATTACCAATTATATCACTGTGACGCTGCATGACCTAAGGTCACCCATGATTACTGAACCAGAAGGAAAGGAAAGAGAAGACAGTGATGGTGAGTACAGAACATTAACAGATTATCAAAGGAATAAGTTAGTAGAGAGACAGGATGACTGAAGGAGAGACACACAGGACTAGATAAGATAGTCAGGTAGCTGGAGGAGAGACACACAGGAGGTAGATAGAGCAGCTGAAGGATATACACTCTAAGGTAAAGGTAGAAACACTGTAGGAGACACACAAGAGGCAGAGGAGGTGACCCAAAGTAAAAAACCCTGGGAACAAATCGGGTGGCCAGAGGAAACACATATTGAGGCAAACAGATAGGATGACTGGAGGAGACACACACAAATAGGGTGGTAGATTATGTGTATGGAAATAACACAAACAAAGGGGCATATAGGATGACACACAAGGGACAGATAAAGTGGAGGAAACACACATGAAAAAAATTGAAACTGATAAGAAAAGTATAAATAAATCATGTCTAAAATAACTTTTTGAAACTCAGATGTTATCAATATGTATATATATATATATATATATATATATATTATTACTATTATTATTATTATCATCATCATCACATATATATTAACATAATTTATGAGATGATGATAATAATAATAATAATAGTAATAATACAAACAAAAATTGTTCTATTGTATTTGATTTAAATGTAAATGTTTAATACATGACATACATTATCGAAAGCAATATAGCTAGGACTGGAAAAGTAAATTAGGTTGATGACTGTATAAATAGTAAAAACATATATGAAAAAATTCTAATCAATTCCCCATATTAGTTCAAGGCAGATAAAAACAGTGGAGAGGCTTCCATCACAATAATAATAATAATAATAATAATAATAATAATAATAGTAATAATACAAACAAAAATAGTTTTATTGTAGTTGATTTAAATGTAAATGTTTAATACATGACATACAATATCGAAAGCAATATAGCTAGGACTGGAAAAGTAAATTAGGTTGATGACTGTATAAATAGTAAAAACATATCATATGAAAAAATTCTAATCAATTCCCCATATTAGTTCAAGGCAGATAAAAACAGCGGAGAGGCTTCCATCACTGTGTTATGGTTTGATGACGACTTGTTGATTCGTACATTTTATTGTGTTTGAATAACTATGTTTATTACAAGAGCATGTTTCATGTCAGGATACAAGTGAATGTGTTTTTGCTGTGCCAAAAATGTAGTGAGATTTCTTAGATATTTGCCACCACTTAGAGAAATGCCTTCAATGTTTGTCACAAGAGTCCACACACAGTATTACATTGACCTTTTAGACTATGAAAGTTAAAGAGACATGCACTTGTGGAATTCAATGCCTTGACTATAACAGAGGTTCATGAGATGATGGTCATGTTCTTCATAATATTGTGTCTTTCACTGTAACATGAAAGCCCTTTTGTAATATTTGATTGCATTCTACAACAATGTTCAGATTGATGAATAGATTGTGAATAGCCATTATTTTGAAAAGACACAGACCAATTGTGGCATGAGTATTGTGATAAAATGAGAAGTGGAAAAAGTAACAATGATGTAGGATCTATTTTATTCACAGGTAATGTGAAATCCTAGGTCATCATCAATATAAACATGCCCACTCACACTCATTTTACAGAGATTGCTTTTTAACATAGTTCACATTCTTAGTATGTAATTTAACATTAGCTCAACACAGTTTTTTATATGAATTCTAATTTGACATTTCTGATACACTATACACAATATTAGAACGATTCTATTGTCTGTTTACAGTACGATTAAGGGGCCGATTCAATTCGTAAGACTCAATGTTTTTCCCCCTTACGCAAATAAAACTCGTTCCTTTTAGACTTTGGCTCATGCGACTTGTGTATAAAAAGATGCGAGAAACTGGTACCGTAATAAACGCGAAAAAGCGCACGATCAGCTTTTTTTGCGTCTAAAACATGTTGAATCGGGCCCAAAATATGAGGGGTGTTAATGCTGAAAAAAAAACACCTAAAGGTCAAGTGATGGTTCATTATAACTAAATGTTTATAGACCTATTTTGTTTTTAATGGCAAAAACATATACAGATTATTTCATAGTTTATTTTAATTGTATAAAGATACACTGTATCAACCGATACTTGGACAAAAATGAAAAACTTTAGAATTTCTCTCTCAGTATATCTGAAACATGTGAGCTTCCTTTTTACATTTTTTTTAAATTGGATAGAAATATGAAAATATATTATCATACACTATAAATATACCTCTGCTGCAAATCCATAGTATTAGTCCTCATATTATAAATATAAATAAAGCTCATTTGTGTAAATTAAAAGTAAATTAAAATTAGTGTTAATGTTTATTGTTTTAAGCCTTTAAAATTGTTTAAAAAAAGTAAATAAAACAGCATGTAGACTCCTCAATGAATACACTGCTGCCATCTACTGGAGAATGTTAGAAACCGCTTATATACAGTAACACTAATAGCATATAGTTCCTGTTTATGTCACTATATGGAACCAGGGTTGCCTACTTTTGAAAAATCATTTCAGGGAGAAGTGTAAAAATCCAAGGGGCGGGTCCAGCAGCGTCAAGGGGTGGGTCCATCAATGCAAAGGGGCGGGCCCAGGGGCTTTTTTCTTTTTTCCCTGAAATGATTTTCCAACGGGGCTTGTGTGGGGGAGGGGGGCTCCAGCCAGCAGGGCTTAGGGGGAAAATAGGGGGGCTGCAGCAGGGCTTAGGGGGAAAATAGGGGGGCTGCAGCAGGGCTTAGGGGGGGAAATTAGGGGGGCTCCAGCAGGGCTTGGGGGGGGGGGATAAGGTGTTTTACAGCAGGGCTTGGTTGGACCAGGGGGACTACAGCAGGGTTTGGAGGGGAAGAGGTGTGAATGGTGCTGCAGGGACTGTGACTGTGTGAATACCTTTATGAATTCAGAGCAGAAGAACTCCTTCACTGGCATCTTGGGGAGCCGAGAACAGGATAGATATAAGCCCCGCCCCCTGCGCCGCACAAGCCACGCCCCTTTGTAATGCCGCGATCGCACTGCTCAGTGTCCCCTGTAACTGTGCTGTCCCCTATCCTGCTGGTGGCAGCTCACACATGCCTCACAGTAGGGAGTAGACAGCGGACAGCTCCATGGCTTCTGCTGCTTCTGCACATGGTCAGCACTGCCTCCCCTCCACTCACTTAACTGAACTCGCGGGAGAACAGGGTGCCTTCCCGGGAGTCCGGGAGGTCTCACAGATTTCCGGGAGTCTCCCGGACATTCCTGGAGAGAAGGCAAACCTGTATGGAACACAATATACACTATTAAGACTTCTGACAAATGACATTGGGGGTGTGTAAATACAAGTAAGCATGTCTTAGTATTACAATGTACAGTATAGATATGTCAACTGATATTAAGACTTACACAAGTTGGCAATCTTCAGTTAGGGCATTCGTTCTCAAACTGTCTGCCTAGGGTCCCTGTGTTGCTGTGACGCTCTCTTTGGGGTAGAATGTTTTTTCCCCGATGTGGTGGCACTTGGCTAGTGTTGCTTAGAAGTGCAATTTTACTATTTGTATGGGAGCTACAGAAGATTTGATGTCAACCTGAATTATGTTGCCCATAGCAACCAATCAGATTCAAGCTCTGAGTTTCATTTTACATACTGGTGAATGTGAACTCGGATCTGATTGGTTGCTATGGGCCACTTTTCAATCTCACTGCAGTCTCACCACTTAGTAGATATACCCCCATGTGTTTCTTTGTCTCAAGAATCAGTATGCATTTGGTAACACATGATTTTGACCAGCTATGGAAAAATGTTGTTTGCTTTGGGCTTATGTTATTTTTAATGCTGTATGCATAATCAGATACTTTTAGGCTACATAAATATAAATAAAAAGAAAGTCATTTTAAAGTATTTTATTCAAAGAAAAAGTGTTGCAATTTGTCCATCATATAAGAGTTATGTTAAACATAGTTAATGCTAACATGCAATTGATTATACTGAATGTCAATATTGGACTTAAAAAATTGTTATATGATTTGTTTGCATTTTCAATTTTTTTTTACAGAATTTTATTTAAAGATTAGAAATGTTATATTTTGCATTTTAAAATAAATTGAATATTTCTGTATTAGTTTTCATCTGCAATGTCCCAGGTAAAGTGTATTGGTAAATCTCCCATTTTCTCCTGATATAGTTTGTCGAAAGCTTCACTCTGTGCCACAGTAAATATATTTTTCCAATCTCCAATTGTTCCTGAAAAGGTATGCATACATATCAATACATGATTACTAGTTATTTCACTAACCAGTTAATATCACTGACAATTTGCTTTTTCCAGTACTGACAATTTGCATCTCCAGTACTGAGCTCTCATTTCACATATCCTAAAATATCCTAAACTTTTGAAATATGACCACATATATAAAATGTGCTGAAAGTATAATGTAAAAGTGTAAGTAGTGTAACATATTGGGGATCAGTGACTGGACATATATGTGACTGGTACTGATGGGGACAGTGGAGTCCACATGAAGATGTTGCCCATAGCAACCAATCAGATTCTATCACCCACTTTCCTTTCTATACTAGAGAATTGCTAGTGATCAAGATGTTTTTCTTTCCGACAGTTTAGTAAATCTAGCCCCAGAGCTATAGAAATCAGGGATATCTCAGTGCTGGGGCTTTACTAAATGGTAGGAAAGAGAGAGACAGTGATGTAGTGCTCTCTCTTTCCATTACATAATGACACATTAGTGCCAATCAGTAGTGAAAGGTGATATTTCATGGATACGTGTAATGTGTAAGTTTACCTTTACGCAAAAATGTTCCAAATTTTCCAAGGTTAGAAAACTTTTTATGCTGATTTTCTTTATTTGCAAGAGGATCCATTTTCATGTTGTCAAATGTGGCTTTTTTTACTACAACATTTAATGATTCATCATCCAACTCTTTCTCTAAAAACACACAGATTTGTTTGACAACGGAAGGTAGATCCTAAAATATATTCAGAATAAAAAAGATTTTACGTTACATAACAAGATATTTCCTAGATACAAGGATCCTAAAAAGTAAAACAAACAACAGATGTAACAACTGAAGCTCCTTTGTAAGATCACATATAGTGCTGGCACAGGCTCAGTCAGCACTTCTACACAAACAGAGGAGCTGCAGAGCCTGTCACAATGTCAGTGTATCAGTGTGTCAGTGTGATAATCCCTTGATCAGCACCCCCATGAACGTAAGGAAAAGCAGGTATTGCTGTCTGTGGAGGGGGAGCATGGAGGGTTCCCTGTGTGATATTCAGTCCTGCAAGTAACATTAAACACCCCCTCTTACCCTTTTAAAGTGATCTATTAGATCATACCCATTCAGCACGTATACACAGAAAATGTATACCTCTGTTATGCTTTGTTTCAAATTTCATACAGAATAGCGGCAAAGATCAAGAATCCTCCATCCTTTACTTATTTAGGTTTCAAGCAATTTTGTAATTATATTTTATAGTTCTGATATTTAATAGCATTATATATAGGAAGGGACCTCTGTTATTAGGGGCTCTGAAAAAAACATCATGTGGGCACACTGTGGGGATCTGAGTAAGCGAATGAAAATTTTGGAGGTGCTTTGCAGGAATATTAAAAGTAGAAAATTTAGAAAATCTGTAGTCCTAAACAAAAATAATTAAATAAAAACTAGATTCAATAAATATTTTTTTAAAAAGCACTGATACAAGATGCAAAGCTGATGCTGTCATTGTTGAATTTAGAAAAGACCTGTATCTGGTAGTAGTGATAGCTCAATTTGTGCAACTCCCACACATGTATGGGTTTGGAAAGGGCTCATTTGTGGGAACGTGCTCTTACTGCACATTAGACAACATTAGCTTACATCCCTTAATAAAGTTGAGAGCTAGGCAGGGGCGGCCCTAGGTTTTGCGGGGCCCTAGGCAGAAATTTTTAAAGGGGCCCCATCAAACGCTATTGTATAAAAATACATTAATTTCTCTGTGTAGTGTGTGCTGTTTTGACATTATCTATTAAACGTACATTTTATATATATATATATATATATACACACACACACACACATATACATACACACATATATATATATATACACACACATA
>JABWIB010000391.1:19736-36515 GCA_016617825.1 Platyplectrum ornatum
GTTACTGTTACACTGTTATTACACTTGTGCTGGAAACATCATCTCTCACCTGTAATACTGATTACTACTAATGACATTTACCTCCCCTGCTATTCAACATGGTTTTGCCCACTCTTGAAAAATCTTACGATTGGACACAATTTATCTTACCGTGTGTACCTAGCTTTACAAATAATAATGCTGGTTAAACCAAGAAATTGTATGCACAAACTATAGGCTACTGAATAGGGTTCATGTTACTTTTCATCCTCTGTTGCATTGTTGGTACTAGGAGCTATAACATAACATGACAATGACTTTTATCTGTGAAACCAATGTTTGTAATATTTAGCAGATCGATCTAATAAGTCCAATATGGTGTCAGTGATTGATAAGGTTTATCCTACGCTTCGCTCTGCTTCTGCCCATAGTTATTGTTAAAGATCATGGCACTATGTCATGGGGTAATCTGCTTTAGAATCTGGTGACATGATGCACGGTATGAGGTCTTTCACATGTGAATATCCATAACCTTTAATTGTGCAAAGCTTGTACAGACTTGCAGAGGCATACAGCCATAGGTGGTTATGCTAAATTTTACATTTTTCATATTTTTCTTTAATGTAATTCTAATTTATATGAATGTGCTCCCATAGATTTATTCCCAGTGTAAGAAAGTAAATACATTATTTTTAGATGTTTGAGAGGAACGTGCTTATCCATCTGTGCCTTATATACTTTTCTAGAGGATAATGGGCAGGCTCCCTCAAGTGTTTGGTGGACTGAATGCGAATTTTGCTTTACTAAGTGTTGGTTTGTTGATTCCCCTTCCTATAAAGAGACCCCCCCCCCCCCTCTGTATGGAGGGGAATCCGCACACCGGACCCTTCCTTAAATCTTCTGCTCCGAAGTCTGTGCAGGAGTCTGGATTGTAAGTAAGAGCTGAACCCAGCCCTTACTGCACATTGTACATCCATTCACCGCCATTCATCATGCAGTTTGCATTATAATTATTTCTTACATATTACAATCTGGGCTGCAGAAATATCAATATGAATATCATGGATGTTCATAAACACAAATGTAAATGTTCTAAATGTCTCAAACTTGAACCTTCCTACATACAATATTTTGCTTAAACAGATATTCTACTATCATACTGTAATGAATTCCGGTTCTGTTAGTTCCTTATTTTGGACCTGGTCCGGCGTTATCTGCATAGTCTGGGCCGCGGTGGTAGCACCAGGATGTCTTTTTGTTTGCTCAGGAGATGGTACCTTTTAGTTATTCTGGTAACCGCAGTTTGCATAGTTTCTTCTCGAGGCTTTTTGACTTCCATACTGAAACGCACATTGATTGTCTTCTTATTACATTTTGTAGTGTGCATGAAAAGGGTTTTTATGTGTGTGGTTTCTTCATTGTCTATACCTCGCAGCACAGCTTTCAATAGGACTCTGTTAAACCTCCTGTGGGAGTGGCAGCGCTCTGTGTAAAAGATGGTTCTGGTCACTGCAAAAATCTGCTTCTGTATTTTGCTTTTGTATTCCAGTCCCAAGTGACAATATCCTTCTCATTGTGTGTCTCGGTCATCTGGAAAAAGTGGTAGAATGAAAGAAACACAAAGAACATATATGAGGAATCTATAGTTTAGTGCACAATGTGGTTTATATATAGTTTTGGTTACATTTAGTTACCTTTTGTCCTATAGAGGCTATAGGTTATATATGTCATGAACTGTGCAATACTGTAAACAAATGTTCTACAGAACGTACACTAGTTACATAGAACTAGATTCTGTCTTCTGGTTTCCCCTCTATTCCAAGGTGGGAATATATGGGAGGACTCAGGACCTGGGATTTAATGTAAATGGCTGTCTCAGCCCCGATCAGTACTATGAATGGGCGGGGCTTGGTGATGTCACGCTCACCCATTCATAACTCTTACGGTGCGGCTTTTGGTTGTGTGTTGTGTAAGGGGAGTGAATGGTGTATTCTGACCCAAATGCTGAAGATGCAAACTATTGGATCTGGGCTTCTAAAAACTGGTTTTCATTCATACATTTATTAATGGTTTGTACTCATGGTAAGTTACTTATGTTATGTGACTGCTGTAAACTTAGCTGTCAAGTCAAATATTTCTTAGCTGTCAAGGTCACTGGTACAGTATGGGATTGTCTATATGACTCAGCTTGTCACAATGTTAGGCATGTGAATGGATCATTCTTAGTCATTGTATCCTCTATGCCGTGTGTTGTACTTGGAAATGGCTGTTTCCAGACTTTCACTGCTTTTCACTCATGTCTCAGCGCTAAGGTTGGAAGGTTCATTCATGGATCTTATATGTGCTAGGATAATTGGTCAATCCCCAGTCTCCCTGTTCCCCACTCATTCAGACTGTCTGTATTACCCATTGTACGGTGCTGTGTACACTGTCTGACGTCTAATAAATAAAAAAAGTGCTAATAAGAATAAAAAATGTCTTCCTGAACTAACTGTAAATCTATTAATGTTTGGTGCAATTGTGTATAATTGGGACATAGAGAAGGTGTGCAGATTATTATGCAGTTATGTAGAATATGCTGACATGTTTCTGCAATTAGTGTATAGATAAGGACATTATTATTATTAGTAGTATTATTATTATGACCGCTTATTAATTAGATGCTACAAATTGTCCGCGATGCTGTACAATAGGGAATACAGACAGGCAGACAGAATGGTTGGGGAAGTGGGGCCCTGCCCGCAACCTTACATTCTATGGGAGATAGGATTTGATACATAGGGGTAATTACACATGCGCTAGGGACAATTTAGTCAGCTGCCAATTAACCAGAGTGATTTTTTAGGTGTGAGAGGACACTGTATAAGGCCTGGGCCTGGTCCGGGAATTGAACTCACAACCTCTGTGCTGTTAGTGTTTTTCCAGCATTCTGTCATTTTCTGGTCTTTTTTGCAATATATTTCACTATTTTAAATTGATGATGCTAATTATCGTCAGTAAAACAGTACTGCTACTTCTTAGTAAATGGATTCATATATTACTGTATGTGTTGCCTCAGAGCTGTCAGCTTGTTTGTATTTTTGACGCGTGTCCATAAATAAAGTATGTGACCGGAGAATTTGTATTACCGACATTGTTCCTGCTCAGCGGATGTTTCATGGTGTTCCCTTTTCTCTCCTTAGTGTTTTCAGCACCATCGTCATAATGTTCACCGCCCCCCTGACAAGGTGATTGACACAACGGAAAATGGCAGACAAAAGCGCCAGGCCAATGCCGGGTCCGGTGTTCATTGAGGTAGAATACGATTACGAGTATGAATATAAGAACAAAAAGATTGTTATTAAACAGGGGGAGAAATATATTCTGATGAAAAAGTCAAATGAAGACTGGTGGCAGGTAAAAAAGGACGAGAACTCCAAACCACTGTATGTCCCGGCTCAGTATGTGAAAGAGGTTGGTAGAAAGGCATTGATGCCGCCTGTCAAGCAGGGGGTTCTGCCCAACAGTCCTATGAAAGTCATGCAGGGACTCCACAGGTCCACAGAGAATGTAAATAAATCTCCAGAGCTTTCTAGTTTTGGCAAAACCACTACAATCCGAGATGCCAACCAAAACTTTGGACCCAGCAATAGCCCTGGGCAAACCAGAGGGCTGACTTTAGACCTTGTACATAATAATGGCAAGTTGGGTACGGATCTGCATTCACCAAAAGCCACAAGCAGGAGTCCCTCGGCCTTGCACTTTTCAGGTCCGGAGATGATGGAAATAGAAAAGACTAACTTATCCAATGAGCACTCGGATTCTGCGGGCGAAAACTCCGAAAAACTCCTGGCGGATTCAGAATCTGGTGATGAACTGAGCAGCAGCTCTACTGAACAACTGCAGGTAAGGCCATCCCTTCTGAATACTGTCTAATGTGTATGGGTGAGACTGGTCCATGATCATCCTCTCTGGAGATACCGCCTAGGCTCGCGGTTTACCATGTTCACACCAATCTATTAATCTGTGACATGTCAAATACACTCAGCTGGCGTTCAGCTTCTGCCTGGATCGTGTTTGCAAAAGCAATTCATTTTATATCTGCTATTATTGTTTAACATTGTGTTTTCTCAGTAAAATGCAGTTTCAAGTACACTATACTTTGCATGTTTTATTTTCAGTTATATAATAAAGTTTGTGCAACATGTAGTTTTTTTGTTTTATATCCCCAGAAAACTGATTGGGAAATTGTCATGTGACAGTGGATTCCATAGGTTTAGGACAATTGGGGAAATATCCATTTTTTTTTTAATAGTAAAAGACACTCTAAGGTCTATAACAGGAGTTAGACCTAAAACTAGTATTGGGATATATATGTTCTGGCTTTATAGGTTACACTATCTTTACTTGTAGGCAGCTGATTTGTCACTGTCACTGGACCAGATCCAGACTTATGTACTTATGTACTATAAGAGCCATTGGGTAAAACCATGTTGAATTGCAGGGGGGGTATAATGAATGTCAGTGTGTGCATGCAGGGAGAATACTTTATTGTTGCATGTTGCACACAGATACTGACCAGCGTTACTGTTACACTGTTATTAGATTTGGACTGGAAACATCATCTCTCTAATACTGTTTACAACTAATGAAATTTACCTCCCCTGCAATTCATTATGATTCTGCCCACTCACTAGTAAGTTCAATAGTCTGGGTCCAGTCCACTGCTGAATCGTATTGTAATAATATATTTAATACAAATGAATGTGCTCTTACACATGTCGGCATGTTCCCTTTTTTATTAGCTTTGTACGTGTAGATATAACTATACAGCTTTCCGAGCTGATTCTTCTACTATGTATTTAATAAAAGCATCAGACACCAGTTTTTTGTGTTAGGTGTTAACACTTAATAAGTATTAATATCTTCTAATTGTTTTTGGTTTATAGTGCAAAAACTTACAACAGATCAATGAGTCTATGTGCTAGGAAAAACTAGTTCTCTTTAATATTGCCATAACTAAATGTCATATGATGAAAGTAATTATTAATGCAGCATTCTGGCGGGTGTGAATATTTATATCTTGCTATATATCTATATCTATCTAGAAATATTCAAACCCACAGGAAATAATATTTGCATGTGCTTTTAGTCCAGTGCATTGGATGAGATATGTTCTAGACGTGGAATCTTAATTGTCGCTGCATTATCAGTCATTCAGATAACAACTACGATCAAAGTAATATACCGCTCAAAGAGCTTATATGATGTCTCTATGGTATACGCACTCAGTGATAGTAAAACAGTCTATTTTCCTCCTAGACCCCATTGTAGATGCTGCGGCAGCACTGTCCTAGATTGGCATAGCAGGTTTAATCTTCGCTCTCATCTCCTCCTCCAGCTACATAAGCCATGGAGTCTCCGAGGAGCTCCGCAGTACTGGGAAGGGAAGCCAATAGTGGGGATAAAGCCATCTAGCACAGATACATCCCCACATGCTCCCTCCTCAAGGGGCTCGCTGAGAACATTGCTTCTGGGCTGGACTGGGTAAAGTGGGACATTTTCTGAGTTTCGTGTATTCAACAATATACAAGACTGAGTAATATAAAAAGGATAACACTGTATAGGTGTCAGTGCAAGATCTGCTTTAAATGCAGCAGTACATGTTTGTCTTGTGCCTGCTCAACGCGTATACTGTAACAGTGCCTCTGTGAGTTTATACTTCTCGGTATCTTCTCCCTACCATGTAATAAAAGCTTATGTTTTATTATGCAGGTTTCCTGTTTAGTAATCAGTACAATCAACAAGATCATAGAAAGTGTTACCACCAACCCTCAAGTAGAGAGTCTTGCTTCATCCTATGGTTTGAATAAAATAACAATAGCTAAACGCTGTCAATTTTTGTGTGAATGAAACAACACTTTGGATGTGTGCGTTTATTATATAGCAACATTATATTCTACAATCCTCTCATTCCCTGGAGCTCTTCCTGTTTGTATAATATAAAACACATTTAAGGCCCCCCCAGGGCTTGCCCTTATATTTCCTCACAAGTCCCCTTCTCCTCTACCTCCCTGCATCTTACTTTATGTCCTCGTGGAAATAAATGTGCTTTTTATTTTAACAAACTTGAAACAGCTTTCAGACGTGTAAATAATTGATGTTGTTATTTGTTAAGACCAGTAACTGTTTGCTTTAATGCATAAAGCTTTTGGTAATGAGTTTTAATGTTCTCGGCCAAATGAATAATGCTGGATGCAATAATGGGAAGCAGGAGACCAGCCAAGACGCAGTTACTGAACGTTTCATTGTTTCATCTTTACTTTTGTTGCCGACACACGGTGGCTTCTTACCAGCAGAATGCCTCCTCGATTCATCAGCTGCACCATCCCAGGGCCTAAATTCACTAAGCGGAGAGTTTGCAGGAGAATTTGAAAGGTGGTGAAGTTGCCCATAGCAACCAATCAGATTCAAGCTCTCAGTTTCATTTTGCATACTGGAGAATGTGAGCTCGAATCTGATTGGTTGCTATGGGCAACTTCACCACCTTTCAAATTCTCCAGCAAAGTCTCCGCTTAGTGAATTTAGGCCCAGGTCTTTCTATACGTCTCAACGTGGCAGCCTTCGCCTTCAGTAAGGTCCTAGGGGTTGATCCACAGTGGAGTGTAGCCTCCATGTTGCAATGTGAGGGGTGCGTATACATTTTAATTCTATCGCAAAGAGAAAACTCTTTGCTTTTGCACATAGAACTCACAAATCTAAATTAAAGTTGAGCAGGGAAACTTCACCTTTCAACTCTTATTCTATTATCACAGTTCATACACTTCCCTGCAGTGCAATGTTTGGTTTTGCCCTTTCTCAGGCCCGTATTGATTGTGTCTTAAACACACAATAACTGTTGCCGCGTAGGCCCTATAGAAATGGTCATTCAACTTTGACTCTAACCTGCTCTTATTGTAAAAGTTTATTTTTAATCTGAAAGTCCAAAATGAATGTAAGGATGTCCATGTACGCTCACAAAGTCTGACAATGAATATACTGATACGATACTGGCACAGAAGCTAAGGGCCGTGTAATCAGTGATCTGGTAAAGTGAGGGCAAAGTACAGCATGATGTTGATAATACACCATCACCCATACTGACTCGGCTCTGTGGAATGTGCTGTAATAAGCTCCGGTGTTTCCTTCGCAGGGATGTTTAATAAGCGCTTTACAATTCTTTTTCCAGTCTCTGCACAAATCCTGACCACACCTGGTTATTTACATTTGAAGGTGTTTAAAGGCACTCCCTCTGTATCAAGAGACATTCATGTCAACCACTGTCCACGTTCAGAGCGATGCTTCTGGAAATGTAATGGGACAAAAATAAAAATTGTGCAACATGTTTAGGCCAAAATAACAGGCTGTCATCATTTTAAAAATAAATAAATATAATTGACGTATTGAAGTAATACTGTTATATAAATCCCAATGCAGCACGTACACATTGGGACATTCTTTTCTCTAAATAAGATGTTTAAGAACATATGAAGCCATAAGCTCTGATTATTTATCATTTTGGGTTTTTTTTTTAGTTGTGCAGTTGATTGAGACAATCAAAAACAGGATTTTGCAGAGCTCAGAGGGTAGTCCCTAAGCTACTCAGGTCACTATGCACATTAGGACTGTAGTTGCTATCTTTAACACTGAAGGTTACATTTATTGAATACCCCCAGATGACACGTGGAAAATGATGAGTTGACTGTAAAGCGCTGAGCAGCTGGAGTACACTTGGCCTTTTTAATAATGCTTGAGGAAGACCATATGGCTGTCGTTTGGCCAGCGGTGGTTTTGCACTATAGTGAGCCTATTGCAGTTTTTAATAGGTCCAGTCTGATGCTTTGAGTTCATTTAATGTTTTGTTATAGTCTCCAAATGTTCTCAGATATATCTTGAGTATTGGGAAAAATAGTAAGCTCTTGTNCTTACATGTGACAGAACAGCCATTTAACCGGTGAATACAACTCCCACATTTCTGCTGAACCTGTGTTTTATTATAAGACGTGTGACCTAATGAGTAATGTGCTAGTGCTGAAAAGACATAGAGACATCCGTGTTAATGTGATCAAATCCCAGTGAATTAAATTGCGTACACCGTCCTAAGTAGTGATTTCCCAATGTTTTTATTTTTCATTCTTGAGGCTATTCATTCCTTTTTACTGTGGATTAAGGAAACAATTATGGATATAATAAAATGCAGTTGGGTGCTGTATAATAACAGTCCTCCAAATCGCTCACAATTGATGTCTTAAATAGTCTATTGTTCCCTATAAGTGCATATTATTGGAGAAATACAAAGGCTAATGATAGAGGCTATGAATAAAGGATCAAATGATTAGTAATATACTATGCCTCTGAGGCCACACAACCTGTAATATATCCATTAACATATGTGTAAGATATGATAGACACGAGAAATCAGCATGGAGACATCTACAGCACCAGGAATGTTAGTTAGAAGTACATACTACCATATGAACATCTCTAATCACATCTGCCAATACACTTCTGTTTACATGCTGTGTAATACACGCTTGTGTGCATTTCTACCTAACCAAGGTAGCAGGGTTGAGGTCTGCATAGGGGGGCTGATTCCGATTTACACTCTCATGGGCAAAACCATGTTGAATCACAGGGCAGGTAAATTGAATTAGTTGCAATTGTTTCCTAGCCCAAGTGTAATAACAGTGTAACAGTAACGCTGTTCAGTATCTGTGTGCAACATACAACAATAAAGTATTCTTCCTGCATGCAAACATTGACATTCATTTTACCCCCCTGCAATTCAACATGGTTTTGCCCATGAGAGTATAAATCTGAATCTGACCCACAGAGTGCAAGTGTAGATCAGAGAAATCCATGTTACAATGTGAGGGGTGCAAATGATTTGAAATGTTATTGCATGCAGAGATACGCATTGGTTTTTCAAAAAGAACTACAAAGCTTTTAGCTTCATTTGTAAATTGGAGTTGAGATAGGAAACGTCATCGTTTAACTTTAATTCTGTTATCACAGTTGATACTTGCCTCCCCTGCAGTTCAGTGATTGGTTTTGTCCAGGTCTACGCTTGCACTTATTTTGCCCTTACTCACAAAGTCCAAGCAATATAGAATAATGAACTAAAAAACTAAGAATATGTATTTTTTTTTTCAATGTGGGAAAATGACTTTGTACTAGTTCAGAAATCTCACATGATCTTTTGAGCTACAGCGTGCAGTTTCTATACCTGATCCACTGGATTATGCTGGAGTCATGTGAAATACCTGCGATTGTGCTCCTGGAACTCTCCCTGCTTGGTAAATACAACCCTTAACCCCTCTAGCGCCTGTGTTTTTATTTGTTGTCTTCCATGTCGTTGGCACTTTGTTCCTAGCGACACTTCAGTAAAGAATCGGTATTTGATGTCAGTTCTGGCTCGCATAAACTGAATGGAAGCTGCAGGTTCCAGGCTTCTGTAGAACGTGTACATCCCTCATCACGCTGCATGAACTTCAGACACCCTCGTCCAAATAAAACAAACCTCCGCTTGATCTGTCTCCTCTTCTACTATGTGACATGAACTATTTTTTTATTGCCTTGGCTGAAGCAGCAGTGTGTTTGGCCATTTTCCCATAGCAGACCATTGTACTCCATGTACCTGCCGTACAGAAATGCTGTGACGCGCGGGTCATCCTCCTGACTGAAACAAAGGGTTGGGTCCCCCCCAGGCGACGGCTCTGCTAATATGTGACATTTGCCTAAGGGTTAAAAATGTCAGCCCCAATATAACGTGTGCAATGCTGGCATGAGTGGAGCAGTGTACTGCGAGTGCCAGCCTTCTCCACAGGAGCAGCCCCCATCCTTGTTATCATTCAATAATGCTCATTGTTCTTAGGGAATCAGCTGTGCAAAATGAACAGTTTAATAAGCTCCTTTTCCAGGCCGCTTTTTCTTTTTTGTCTCTAGAACATAAAGTCTCTGAGAAACTCCACTGCACATACCAAGCCTAATGTGTGTCTTATTGAGAAAAATAGGACACTGCAACGCAGCTGCGTCTTCACATATTCTAAGCCAGCAAAGCCAAACCTACGATGTAGCGTGCATTCCAATACCACTCAACCACTATAGACTTTACTAGGTCACAGTGCACTATTACACAGCTAAAATATTACTTTTATGTTCCTTTTACATTTTTCTCTGCTTTTCATGCATTTTTGCATCCTTTGTGCCTATGACATCAGGTATATTTGCTACCAGAATCAAGGCTTATTTGCACATACTCATATGTGCAGACTATAAAATGAGCTATTTGTGCAGTAGGAATGACAATGAACGCGGGTGCGCAGCAGAGATTGGCACGCGCTTACGCTATGCACTCCTAGCTTGTTCCTAATGAGGCCAGGGGCCATAGGAATTACACCGTACTGACCTAGTTTGTGTTCAATATGAAGTTTCTCTTATTGGCTTCGTTCAGATTGTCTTGGGAGACAAGAACGTTGTTGAGCTGTAATTCCAATCCATATAGAAATATTTGCAGTGGTCTCATGAGCGTGACACGGAGCACCTTAACCAAGACAAATGGAGCTGAGGCTGAACGGCTCTGGCCCTGAGCGCAGCATGAATGCTGTAGCTCATTACGAGATCTGCACCTCCGCACGTCCTTGAACAGATGGAGACGCGCTGAAGGCTGGATTCTGTAATCAGTGCTCGCAGTATGACTGTACTCAGTATGTCAGTATAAAAGGAACAGAACTGAGGGGGCAATCACCTACGTACAGCTATACTGCAGGAGGTATATATCTGCGTGCCATTCTTCCTGGACTTTACAGCCGCAGTGCGTGTTGCTTTTCTTTGTGATCACTAAAGTGCTTTTCATAATATTATATTTATTATTATTCAGACTTAGTGTTATGAAATCTATACAAAATGCATTTGTGCTGCTTCACTGTCTTTGTTTTGCAGACTTTTAAAATAAGCCTCAGTCATAAAACCCTCATATTAAAATATGACCCATGTACGGAAGAACAACAATGTTCTGTTGCCAAACTTATTGTTTAATGCATGCAGTGGCCTGAGTACTGTCAATACAGGGGCAGAGGATGCCCGTGGCACCCTTACCCACAGAGCTTAAAGCTGTCAGTCTGGCGGTTTTAGACCATACTTAAGACATGTACAAAGTGCTCAGCACTTGAGACCGGATCCAGACTGTGGAAAACGTATGCATATGATTATAGACCTTTACCTTTACAAAGGTCTTGCATTTCGGCTCTGTGTATACATAGTTTGCGTGGTGGGTGCGGGAGCTGGTAAGAGCTGATTTCAGCAAGTTAAGTTCTAATCAGGTTTCTGCACTACACTGCTTTTTAAGTAATGGCAGGACGGAAACTTTAAGGTAATGCGTTTTCGGGTTCTTATATATGGGCTGGGGGGATAGGTGGTTTCCCCTTCCATACCCATGGGAATCTGCATAATGCGGTTTCCACATTACTGGAATCCCGCGTTCAGCAGTCTGAATAGCGGACGCTGTATTAAGCTGTCAGCCACTGACCAATTAAAAATCTGCTTCCTTGTTACAAGAAGCAACTACTACTTTAAGTGCATTGGCATAAGGGAGGATGCCAACCATGTCAGTGAGTGCGTCAGAGAGGTTATTATTTATGGAGTCTGCCTTATGACCAGGGAGAGTAGACGGGTATGTATTACTTACTGAAGCTCATAAACAGGTGTCCACAATGTGCTTTACTTACATGGATTTTGATAGCTGTTCTCTAAATAGAAAAAGGTGATGATCAGTTCTCTATGCTTCACCATATGTTGTCATTTATGTCTTCCATTGACGTTTTAATGCATTAAGTCACTGACCAGAGCTATGTGTACAGTCTCACTCTTAGGACAGATAACATTATAGTGTTATAAAATTAACCATTGAGCTTTAGGAGTAGTAAAACTAATAATAAAAGCTAAATGCTGCAAATACCATGTATGTATAAAAGCACAGTTATGGTGATCCTGATAGCTGTGTGATTGGATCGCACAGAGCGCTTTTACGTTACAACCTAACTGCTCCGTCCATTGTATAATATTAGCACTTACCCCCATGTATCAATCTCCAATATCCTATAGAGTGTAAGCCTGCAGGCAGAGCCCCTTCCCCACCCATTCTGCCTGTTACCACCAGTCATGTCTTATTGATTGTTAAGATTGTAAAGCATTATGTAGTCTGATGGTGCTATATAAAAACCTACTAATAAAAACTAAATAATTGCCAGTGTAATACATTGACCCTCCAGTGGTTATGGCGGCTTTGCATCCATGTGATGCTCTGCCAGATATTCTCATCATTGCATTTCTGCATCACTTCTTTCTAGAAAGGCACCTATGTTATAACACAATGCTGTGACCTATTTGTAAAGATTGTTATTAGTCCTTTATCCTCTTAAGTAGTTGACTATTGCTACAATTGTGAATTAAGGGGATTATAGGACGGATGACTGATTTGTAGGCTGTTGACTCCCACAGTTCTGCAAATGGGCTGATTTCTCCTTCTGCACCGTCACCACTTTTATTGTTCTCTTTTCTTTGCTTTTCTCCCTTTTCTCTGTTTGTTTGGTAAGATTCAGATACCATTCCCAAAACTCGTGTAACGCGCTGTGGCCGATTATTAAATGTGGAGCTATCGCTACAATAACGTAACTTTGCACAGGGTGCTTTGGAAGAAGAATAATTCTATTTAGTGTGATGAATAACATTTTTGTTTACTGCTATTTGTCTATGCAGTTGTTTTGTCTGCCCCCTCCCTTCCCCTCTGTCACTTTAGTGTCTTAATGGTGAATAAAATAGCTGTAAACCCAAAGCTTCCCCATCAATGAGTTAGCATAGTACTATATAATTCATGAGTCTTCCGGCTGTCAGGATAATTATTTAGAGACTTTACATTTTATCGGCTCCTTTATTTCTGAAATGCTTCTTCTCAGTCTTAAATATGGGCTTGGAGCACTTTTTAGCCCTGGAAGTAGTTTCATGACTACTAGTATATTATTATTCTATAGATGTTCTCTTTTATTAAATGTATTGTTTGCCATTATGACTCGGAGGTAATAAAGTAAGAGGTGCTCGTTTTGATGGTTCGATGCGTCTTTTGCCCATTCATTTTTTTTACTTTTTCTGGTTGCTAGAATTTTTTTTTTTTTTATTCTGCTTTATAGGGTGGTGTAGAGTTAAATGCGCATGTTATAGATTGTATTGCTTTTAGTACCTCAGTGAGTCACTGCTGTAATTGAGAATTGACATAAGCCGCTCTTTGCAATGTGGTAAAACAGATCCGTACACATTACACTAATGCTGATCCATAAAATCCAATTACACTCAAGCCAAAAATAAGGCTTTTCTTAAAGAACCCTCATAGTCAATGAATGTTTTATGTATATATAGTGTGCATGAAAAGATCATGATGGGGGCGGAGGCAGAATTGGAGGTATAGACATTAGTTATACAGTCCAGTCACATTAATGTGACCACCTGTTAATAGCCAGAATAACTACCTTTCACAGGGTGGACCACGGCCAGACGGACAGTCAGTGATGTTATAGAAGCCATGCTGACTCCCGTTTAGTGGCCAGCAGCCCTGCCTCCTCCAGCTTGGACCCATCTTACACCTCTGTCATCTATGGTCTGTGGTGCACCACACTTGCCGTGTCGCCTTCACCACAGTGACATGCCAATAGTTCACAAAATTTACCACCCTTGGCCCGAACGCAAATTTATTTATACCCTCCCACTGCTTCTGCTGCCACATGCCTCCTGGGATTGGTTATTTCACAATGTTCACATTTAATTTGACTGGACCATGTAGTAACTGATAAGACCCCCCCCCCCTTGGTATTTAGTGTAACTTGCATATTTATGAAAAGTTAATAAGTGTTTAAAATGTGTAGTTTAGGTGCAGAGTATGACCGCGTCAGTCCAGATTGTGCGAGACGTTGCAATGTGTATATTCAGCTGCAGATTGCTGTACACATGAGGAGGGTGGTCTTCCCCTATACACATGTAAATCTGAATACTGCAGATTTGGATTGGGGAGCCTGCATCCCGTCCTAAGTGATGGAAAAGAAAACTTAAGGCACATTTTAATAAGTGTTTTAAAGCCCCTGTGCATAAATACCAGCCCCCCTCTCACTCTTGTGCAGCCTGTTTTATAATTTTAGCAATCACATAGTGTTTTCTGCTCTTAGCAGCTTGTTTAGTGAAGGCGTGATGAGTACTCTGCCAGGAGAGAGAGAACAATTGTGGAGTCTAACTTTGGCAGCTCAAAGTCATTTGTAATATATCAACTAATCCAGGCTGGATTGATCTCAGCGGAGGTTGTTACAATTTTACCGCTATGGTGTGGGTGTCTTTGTGCAGATCTGTGTGGCTGCCCTGGTGACTGGTGCATACTAAGTCAGACGGGCTAAGGATTGCTATTCCTCCCTTTCCACTTCTGTGCTGGAACCCGGGACAGGGTTAATTTGGCAGATGGTTTGTTTTAGGTTCGCTATAAAGTTCTCTTTGAGGCTTATTGAGATGCCATCTGCTGCCTCTCCTGCACAGAGCTTGAACCCTTGGGAGCTATAGGTGTTTTGTGTGCGCAAATACTTAATACATGAAAAGCACAACTTCATTTATCATAGGGTTTGTGTACCGTGTTTCCCCGATAATAAGACACTGTCTTATTATTTTTTTGGTCCGAAAAAAATCCATAGGGCTTATTTTTGGGGTAGGCCCTATTTTAATTAACATTGAAAGAGATTTATATAAACAGTCCTGCTTTTATCCACATAATGCTTTTATACCCATCATGCCCCCAAGTCCTGGGGAATTCACTAGGGCTTATTTTTGGGGGTAGGGCTTATTTTGGACTGGTTTACAAAAATAAGTGAAGGCTTATTTTCGGGTGAGGTCTTATTATCGGGGAAACACGGTAGGCATCTGTATAAAGGTTGGCTAATGCTGTCATAATATATGGCATTGTAAAGTCCTGTAAGTGTTGTGACTTACCACATGTATTATAGTACATGTTATTAAATGTCACATATAAGATGAAGGCATAATAAATTAATGTGTGTGGGTTGCAGTTTGACAGCCACTATTGTGTTATATATACATGATGCATAAAGGCACAAGTGATGCAGTGTTAACATTCTGGTTATCTTTAGAGTAGGAGGAAGAAAAAGAATACAAGGAAAGAACTATTTATAAATGCTTCTCTTTATCATGGTAATGTTGCTGATGTTGCTGGGTTTGTAAAGTATGTGTGTGGACAGTAATGTGGCTATACAGAAGTTCAGCAACCAAAATTAGAGACTTTTGTTGTAATGGTCTCCCATCTTAAATGTAAGTAAACCTATTACCTTAAGCTGGCCATATACTATAAGATAAATTGTTCCAATCTAAAGATTTTTCTAGAGTGGGCAAAACCATGATGAATTGCAGGGGAGGTAAATTGAATGAATTGGATTACAGTACAGTTAAAGGTCATTTTACCCTGCTTCATGATAGGTTAATGCCCTTTTCAGTGCTACATATACTTTACCCAACTTCAACCACGCTGACCCTGTAACGTTATTTTGGGGTATTTTATCTCTTATGTCATCATATGGAAGATGTTGTTTTAAATTGTAAAGGGGTTTTGCTGACTAGAGAAATGTAACTTCCTGCTACAGAAATATATCTGCAAGTTAAAGTAGTTTCAATTTGACAATTATCCGAAATGTAAGTCTGTCTGTGATCTGCTGCTTCTGCCTGTTTCCGTAGGAACTGCGGCCATGATCGTTGCTTCAGACTGGATACCATAGAAACTGAGCAGGCGTTTACAGAATGTGACTTGCACCAAAACAAATACATTAGTTGTTTACTTCAATCAGTACAGCCTTAAATCAAAGTACCCAACTCCCAATGAAATGAAATATAACTGGAAAATAATATGTGTATTACAGTGTGTCATACAGCTCATCAGACGGGCGAAGAGAAATATGCCAGTCTGTCACTTGTTGGCTCATTGCAGCTAATGTCATTGCTCCTCAGACTGCTGCTTATGGGGACTTTAAAATTGGGACTTCCTCAAATGTATAACCGGTCAGATTCATCTTGGTCTGAAGTGTCTTGGTTATGTGGTTTATTTCATAGATGGTGTATAACTCTTTCTTGCATGCCTGTTGCAACACTCCATTTAGTTAAAGATAGTTTTTGGGATTTTTTTTGTCCCTTTAAACAATCATAGTAAAGAACTGAATAAGCGTGTGGATAAATATGTAATATAACTATTCTTTGCACACTTTTAATAAGTGGAACATGCACGGGCACCTTATTACCAGTATGGATCTGGATCTGCTATTCAGTTCCAAACTGGGATTCGTAGTATCACATCACATGGAGAGAGATAGCTTGCCCAGTTCTGTACTAGACTTTATTCTTGCTCAAAGCAAACTGTTTTATGTCACATAAGATTAAGTGACTTTTATTCTTTTTCATTCTTTTTATACCACTTTGTGAAAGCAGCATTGCCTTTTTCTATGTCTGGTTATATTATTGTATTTGGTTAATATTGTAGCTTAGGTAATATTTATTATATTGTCAGTAGAGACATAAATTCCAAATATACAGAGAGCTTAAAACAACTAAATGTTTATACCCCGTTCACATTACCAGCCTTGAAAAAGCTGGCTTAAGAGCCAGGGTGTAGAGCTGGGGAAATTGGAAGTGCTGTGAAAAAAGGACCGTTCAGATTAGCTGAAAAAGCCAGCTTTTTTGTAAACAAAAAAAAAA
>JABWIB010000391.1:44902-63467 GCA_016617825.1 Platyplectrum ornatum
AGTGATACAAACAACGTTAATATAATTGATTTTCTCCTTTTCTCCAAGACCAGCATATAACTATTGAAGCTGCCCTGTGTGTTGCTTGCAGTAATTTCAGTGGTTGTCTGTTCCTATAACACTGACACTCTGTTATTTGGAGAGAGTAGCAATGCAGAGTGTCAGTGTGTATTCCTGAAATACCGCTTTCACATAATTCCCCCCCTCCCCTCTATTGGAAGGAAATTAAGACATTCTTGTCTTCAAAAGAGTGTTCATATACGATCACACATACTTATCCTCACAATCCAAACTTCATCAGACACCTTGTTCCAGTGTGTGTGTTTATAATAGGATTATATCCATTATCAGATTACTGATTCATTACATAAATAGAATCTTCAGTTGATCATTACATAAGTTATATGCTTGACTTTATTTATGCTGTTATTGACATTACTTATAGGTGGGTTGAAATAGACGCCATTGCTGAGACTTTATAACAATCCAGAGTGTTTCTTGTTTTCTAGAACCAAGTGTATTCATGTCATATTTTTAATGTTACTGATATCTGCATCTCTTGACAGTGGATGAAACATGTGGATGATCAAGGTAGACCGTATTACTACAGTGCCGACGGCTCACGCTCTGAATGGGAATTGCCCAAGGTAATATAATATTTTATGTAGTGCCATTATATTACATAGCTCTTTACAATTAACAGTAACAATCATTTCTAATCACTTGGTAATAAGAATGATATTGACTGGGCCAGGAATGTGAATGTTCAGGATGGATTTTCTAAAGGGATCATTAATTGCATCCAGACTGCTCTGTGCTATTATTTGATCTTTTGTCATAAAAATTTACAAACACACATTCCTTATGTTTTGTGCAGATTCAATCCACTAACTTCACTAAACAAGGCCCTCCCTCTCCCCATCCTCTTCTGCCAGGATTATTGGTCCCAGCAGGAGAGGTGTGTAGCACCCTCAGCCCCTCCTGCTGGCAGCGATAATCGCTGTAGTTGATTGCTGGCTTAAGTAGCAGGACTAAGGGCAATCTTATTATGACTGTGTGTGATCGTGTAACAAGGAAAATCGTATATAAAAAAATAGGGCTTGTGAAGGTTAAGAAGTATGTTAAGGTATCTGGAAAACTTTTCTGTAGAGGTGTCTCAAGGCAGCACTCACAAGATTCACAAGAAGAGAGTAGAGAATAATTTCTGTTAGATTTCAGAGACTTCATTTACTGTGGTCGAAATGATTGTTAGTTGCTCCTAATATGATCAACCATGTCCCGATGCAGAAAACTTCAGTGTGTACTGACACACGATCCTCAGAGCAACAATTCCCATTGAAACTTCAGTATAGAGCCACCTGGTGGACGAGTGTGTAATTGCAGCATAATACTGCAGCAAATGATTCTGGGATTGTTCACGTAAATAAAGCATCTTCAATATGTTTGGATATAGATACATGCAGAAGCTTATTCTCTATTTTAGTGCATAGTTTAAAACCTAAACTATTGCATTTTAAGCCAGAAAATCGAATTTGGGTCAAAAGTTCTTTTTGTGGTAATCCAATGAAAACACAAGTGTTCAAAAACAACTAACTAACTAAACAGTATCTGTCAGTAACCGTCCTAATGGAGCTCAAATAATTGGTTCCATTCTTTTTTATAACATTTCCCTTTTCTATTATTTATTTAGTATAATTCCTTATTACTGCCACATCAGAGAGAAATCACTAAAAGCCGAAGTCTTGACAGAAGGTTCCAGGAGCCAATTGTTTTAACAAAGTGGCGGCACAGCACATATCTGCTGGAGTCCAGTGATAAGGTACCTTGTCTTCTCGTCATTGATTTACCTGGCACTGACTTCCTGACAGCTCAGCCCTGGGCAGACACTGACAAACCTCAAAGCTTCTTTCTCTAATGCCATTTAGAAGTATTTTACATTGCATATAAATCACCTGTGAGGTCTCCTGGGGGAGCGCAGATGACTTGTCCATGAATAATATTTTGCAAGTTCACGTTGTAATGTTAGACGGTAACGACTTTAACAGGTTCATTTTGTATTTTACAGTTACATATCAAGCCAAAGCGTAATTCCTCAGTGTATTACTTACCTAGCCCTGGCTTTTTGACTCCTCCTTATTCAGGAAAAGTTAGTATGCTGACCCCGGTTTGTGCTCGCTTGCCAACACACGTCCAAATTCCAAAAATTCCTTACAATTCTGAATATGCTGCTGTGCACTGACAGAAAGAAAAGTCTCCCCCAGTACTGATAGGACTAATAATCCTTTCTAGAATACCTGGCATGAAGATGTGATCACACAGGAATATAATACATCAAGTCAAATACCTTAAATACCCAAGCTATTGTCCCCTTACACTTTTCTTTCTGTTCAGTTGGCATTTTGTATGCTGGTATTTTCTTAATGGTGTAGTGTACAAACTAAGAATGTAATATAACACCCCCTCATACACATACACCGAGAAATATAATCATATATTCAAAATAAAGGCAGCTTATCAGCTTATGCGTTTCATCTAACGTTTTGTGTAAGGTTTGATTTATGACCCCGATTTCACTAATTTGTGATACTGGCTGTATTTGTTAATTTTAACATCACTAACGGCAAATATTTCGCAGTATTGTCCCAATTTCCAGTCCAGTTTACACACATGCATACTTGTTATCCAGAAATGTCTGTAAATCCAGGTGGCGGTAGATAGATATATAGAATTATGTGATTTGCAGTCATATAGATGTGATTATCCAGGTGTGAAGAACATTGATTGTTTTATGCTTCTTACTCTATATTGACACAGTTACACATTACCTTTATCATATTAAAAAGGAACTTTCTGGATGACAAGTTTTACAGATTTGATTCCGTATGTCATGACTGTTCCCTTGCTGTGGTTTCATTCTCTGTACAATACTAACTTTTATATACCAGAGCTTATGCAGTGAATATAAAATAATAGCAAGACCCTCCTAATATTTAAGCAGACCACAAGTGTTATTTTAAAAACTACAATCTGAGGTATCATGGTTGCTATCTGTTATTGCAGGCCCAACCTGGGTCTTTCTGGGCCCCGGTGTGTTCATCATGTATATGCATAGCTGAGAGCTTGCAATGCATGTTGCTATTTTGCATGAGTATTTGCAGCATCCGCTGAGGCATGGGTCAGCCTGACCTGAGCATCTCTGTGATTCCCTGCACACTATCTTGCTTTCTGTGTGCTTCCCATTCCTGTTAGAATGTACAGAGAATAGACAACGCAATGTATGTAAAATCTCAGTGGCCCAACGTTAACGTTTACAGAAAGGATTAGCAAATTCCTCTTAATTATATGGGTTTTTATTTTGAATTGGAGTGTGGAATGGTAACAAATCCTACAAATTCTGATAGATATATATATATATATATATATATATATATATATAAATAATATATATATATATATAATCTACAGTCTGTTATGCTTAGAATAAATGTAAAATCTTTTTTTTCCATTTTGCAGGAGTCCTCAACACCATCTAAACAAAGTCTCCCTGATGTCGAGACCTCCCCATCCTCTCCAAAGCACCAGTCAACGGTCAGCGTGGCTCTCATTGTATAGTGGCAGATAATAGTGGCTTATTATAATGTCCACACCATTGGAGGCATAGGGTTTCTCTCAACAACTAATGAGTCAAATACATTATAAGCCCTATTTCATACCTGTAATACCACGTTTCACACTGCCATGAAAAAAAAACTGGTAATATCACACCTGGGTAGGCACTAAATAGGTGATTATTGTTTAGTAGCCAATCACTGCTCATATGCTGTTGATTTTGTTTTATGAATGATCTACTCTGGTTCAGTGTGAACGTGTTGACCCGGTAATGTTGCCAAAATAATGGGAAATTCCTGGGTTAACACTGCAGTCAGGACGGAGTAGAACATCAGGAATGGTCTGTGCCTTGGCTAATGCCTGGCTTGAAAGACGCCGGGTTGGCAGTGTGAACATGGTATTGGGGATCTATCAGGCAATATTCATTTCTGCCTAAGAAAAAAATAAAGACAATATTATTTACAAATGCATAATCCAGCTTTGGATCTTTTGAGTGTGGACAGTACAGAGATCTAGTGCAGAATGGACTCCTTACAATGTTGTATTGTTACAAAACATGTCAGTATGTACCCAGGTAATTTAGAATTACCAATGTAAGGAAATCTGCATCATGCAAAGGCTGCAAATTCATTTTCAGTTTGGTAGCATGACTAATAATAATATATATTTTTTTATATAGGATCAAGAAAAGTATGGTGTACTGAATGTGACCAAAATCACTGAGAATGGGAAAAAAGTTAGGTAAGTACAATCATTATTTCATTGTCTTTCATATTGGTCTTTATCCTCATAGTGTCTGTATAACAGGGTAATGAGAGCATGGGGACTGTCTGCCAATACGGTAATATGAGCCATGTGAGGCAGTGCTTATGTGCCCATCTAGTTTACAATTCACTGTTACATGGGTGACTTCCAGATATTGGGAAGTGTAGTGACTGTGATGGTCTGAAATGTCTGCTGATTCCTCATCATTTGAGAATAATCTAGATCAGCTAATAGGAGCTTATAGAAAACACAAATTTATACTGATTATTATATTATCATGTTCACAGGACCCAATGAATTCAGTGACTCATTCAAAACATAGCTGACCATATAGTCATAGTTACTTTCCTACCATGTTACATATAAAGGAAAAAGACACTAAATGGAATTAAAACGTATTAATATAAATCTTCTGATTGACTGATGTGATTAATCAAGTAGAAATGTATTAACATGACTTGTAGTGTGTATTAAGCTTATAATGATTATGCATTCAATTTAAATATATAAATATTTATATTTCTACATATCAGCTTATTAGCTAACCTAATTCATGCAGCCATTAACAGAAGACTTGAGACTTATCTCTGCAAGTGACATAACAGTGTGTTATAGTAATAAATTGTATAAGTCTCACATTATCTCTCTATCTTACACATTGTATCTGTGTCTCACACTAACGGTCAGGCCCAACACAGTAACTTCTATTAGAGTGTCCAGTTGGTCTTTGGCTCTGTGTGAACCAAGGTTTATTTCATGATGAGAGAGAGAATAGTTATTCCAATTAGCTTGTATTATGACAAGAGTGTGATCTATTTTATCTTTACTAATGGTGGTATGGTGTATGTGAAATAACTTATGATGTCATTATATGATATTGTGTATTCACTCCCATTATGTAATGATGATATTGATGTATAAAAACTATTGTTATGCTGTGTTGATCAACAGAAATTGCATCTGTGTTTATAAATAATTATTACTATACTATAACAAGTCGCTGATCATTAGGACATTTGTAGATGACAGTAAATGTTATTGCTGTTACAGGAAGAACTGGACATCATCATGGGCTGTACTTCAAGGCTCTTCTATATTGTTCCAAGGCACTGGAGCGAGCTGGGTAATGACATTTATCTTTAAATGTATTTTTCTTGACGTAATCGTTTTTTCATACATTTTCTGTGTATATAAAGGCTATCTATAATCTTATTATACAGTGTGTTATGTGTGGATAAGTGGAGAGACAGAGCAGCAGAGACACAGGCTACGTTTACTAAACAGTGGAAAAGGAAAAGTGGAGATGTTGCCCATAGCAACCAATCAGATTCAAGCTGACATTCCCTAGTATGTAATAGGAAAGTGAGAGCTCGTATCTCATTGTTTACTGGGGAAACATCTTCACTTTTTCTCCACAGTTTAGTAAATCTAGCCCCCCAGACAGATCATAATGTGTAATATAATCACAATGTGACCTATGCATTATTATGAGACCAATGTGACAATTTCTATTTCTTTCTAGAAGTTTGGGAGTAACCAATCCAAACCCGAGTTCACAGTTGATCTTAAAGGAGCCTCCGTGGAATGGGCTGCAAAGGATAAATCCAGCAAAAAGAATGTTATAGAGGTAATACATCCTATGGGAGCCTCGTTTCAAAGTGATGTGGCTAAAACTATAATAGCAGCAGAAGAAGTTTACATTTGAAAAGCTTGCAAGAAAGAGCCTTGTATGAAGCCTGTGTTGTGATAGCTGACCATATGGTTTTTAATATTTAATTATACTGGAGTGTCATTACCAGCGAGTCATGAGATTAATATAATAGCAACTAGTAACATAAGCATCACAGGTCAGCAATGCTTGGCACTTTACAGCATTAAAGACCAATAAAAGGGGCATTAAAGTAGAGACAACGCAATGTGGTAATCTATATGGCAGAAGCTGTTCAATATATTGTGATAAGGAAGCACATCACATGGATAAACTGATGTATTGTTCTTTATTGTGTAGCAAATAAACAGCATAGCCATTGGCAATAGCAGTTGGTTACAGCAGTGCAGCATACAAGTGTCACAGCATAGTGCAAACACTTCAAGTGGTCCCTATCGTAACCCAGACCCTTGGTCAATCACTTGGCAGCTATTCCGCCGTCAAGAACAGTGACCCTCTGTCCCTGAAACACTTATATCAGGAAAGCACAGATACTGCTGATTATCTCCACCCTGATCACACCAGATTCCCTACTGCTGTATGCGGTAAAACCTGAGCAGATACTGTCTCTGTCAAACTATATAGTATCATAAATATCTACCTTTCTATGATACCTGGACAGCATGCTCTGTAGGTCCTGGCCATTGTATTTTGTTTCCTCATGTATTTGTGATGCTTTATTGTACTATAAATCTGCATTTTGTNTAACTGACATGATTTTATTTCTTTTTTTTTCAGCTTAAAATCCCTTCAGGAACTGAACTGCTTATACAATCCGATAATGACACCATGATTAAGGAATGGTACACAGCNCTTTGCAATACTCTTGGTGTGCCGGTAAGTTGTGTTTTTGGTTTTTTTTTTGTGTTTGCTTTTAAAGTATGTAGTTTTTACATTTTTGCTGTTTTAGATTGCAGAGTCTGAGGAAACTGTTGATGAGATTGTACCCGACTCCCCAGTAGAGAAACATGGGAAGGATAAACATGACAAAGAAAAGGATGATTCCAAGAAGAATCGCTGTAAGTTACAATATCATTTATACCATGTTCACCTGTGTCACAGANCATTCTAGCTGTCATACCCCATTCACACTGCACNTTGAAAATTCCCTGTTCACACTGCAACCGGGTCTGCCCCGGCAATAAGTGTTATGTAAACAAAACTAACTTTCTTCAAAGTATGCCATGGCAATATCCCGGGTTTATGGGGTAGTGTGAACTATAAATGAACCTATTTATATTCAGGATTGCTCTGGACATACTAGACAAGTGTATATAACACCATCTACGATTTTTTAACTGCTTCAGGAAATTATGTATTCTGTTTTATCTAAAAAATTGTATTAGTTGTATATTAGCAGTGAAGACTGCTTTCTTAATTCGTCTCATACTATTAATATGGAATTGTGTGTTTGTGTAATTGTTGAATGATGTCCAGTCCTTTTAGGATCTGACTGCTCTGAGAGTGCACCCGGTGACCAAAGACTGGGGGTGTCTGTCCAATTCAGGAAGGGCACTGTGTCTGTGTATATCTGAATAGGCATGTTACAGCCAGGGTAGCTGTGGAAGGTTATATGCAGTCAAAGGTCAAGTGATTCAGGTTGGCCACAAACAATGTTAAATCAGTTCATTACAATGAAAGGTTAAGTAAAGTCACGATTAAAAATAAAATAAAAAATCTGCCATTTCCACTTAATACTCTTGAATTTTCTGTGTTTTCAGCCATTAAACAAGCGACCAGCATTGATAATTCTGAACAAAAAAAGACCAAAACAAAGTTAAAGAAATTTCTTACCCGGCGCCCGACAATGCAAGCTGTTCGTGAGAAGGGATACATTAAAGGTAACTTATAGACCCGCGACCTTGCTGTGAGTCTACACTGTACACTAGCTTATATTGTGATATATTGACACACTGTACACTACATGTGCAGCTGCTCTTACAGGATTCTTTTTCTNTGCTTCATTGTGAGGTCGATTACAATGTTACAGTGTAGGGAGGGAATGGCAGGTCATGATTATATCCGCCCTTATAACAATGCTCTTTACTTTACGGTGTAACAGATAAATCATTGTCATTTCACTGCATTTTACAATTTTCTTTTGCCATTATATAGAATAGGATGTGTCTTCATTAACTGTCCTCACAAAACACATTCCCAAGCCCAAGAAATATATTCCATAGGTATTCTGCAACGTCGCACATTCAGTAATACTAAGTAATTGTAATGGGGATTTATTGTTACTATTATACCAACATACATTGTGATGAAATAGCATCAAGACAGTCCTACAATTATAACATCTACAATAATGAGGAGGATATAACCAGTGGATGCAGGGTTACTTAACATCTTGAAAAATATAGAGAAATCAACCAAAGGAAACCAATGAAAACCTTAATAGGTACACAAATTATAACATTCACGTAGCTTCCAGGTGCTAAGCTTCCTCCTGTTTACATATTTATACTTAATGTTCTGTATGGTTTTCATACTTCCACAGGGAGGGAGACTTTGTCCATTCACCTCTCCATTGTTTTTGTTGCAGATCTTGTATTTGGGTCTAGTCTGGCCAGTCTGTGTCAGAGAGAAAACACTACAGTGCCAAAATTTGTGAAAATGTGTATCGACCATATTGAAGAACATGGTGTGTAATGGGTTTTTGTTTTTTTTTTTTGTCTTAGAATTTTAAGTAGCTGTATTAACCCATATACTATCTAAACTGAGTATGACTTTGTGGGAGTCCCTTGTGGGATGTCACAAAAAGTCCCATTCGTGTAGGACTGTTACATCTATGACAGGGANGTGTCCTCTCCCAGAAGCACTTCTGGATTTGTGAGTCTCTGGAAATTCCTGGAGAGTGTAACTGATTTATTCTGCAGTTCCAAAGTTTGTGTTTTAATTAGAAGAGTGGAGGATGAAAGGTTAATACCTGTAAAGGAGGTTAATAAGATTATGTGAAGCCTGACTACTATCTTTTCATGATCTGTATTATGGCTTTCTGGTGGTGGGGCAGGAAATATAAGCATGGCCTGCACGATGGGAGACTTTCGGTTGCTTGTAGCCCTGTGATATTGGAGGTCTGAAGAGTGGTAATAATCTCTGTGTAACTGTTACTTGGTTATGTTTTTCTAGGTTTGGATGTGGACGGCTTATATAGAGTGAGCGGAAACCTCGCTGTGATACAGAAGCTCAGATTTGCTGTGACACATGGTTAGTCCAACCCTTTCTTGTGTTTTTACTGTTAATATTTATGTANATACAAGCACCATATTGCACCATGTGGTATTGGTAAACACAGTATAATAATAACTATAGTATCTGATAAAACATTTCCATTTGACCACTGATAGTGGGAAGAAAGGGGTAAAAGTCTTCCACATGATCGCCTGTGGCAATTCAATTAGACATTCTATTGTCATCTTAATGCTCTCTAAGTAAAATAGATTCATTGAATGCAAACATGTCTCTCTGCTTTTTCTGTTCATACCTCAATGTCATCACTAAACGAGCGATAAGCTTCACAATGNATAATCCCTTTCATAACACATTCATAGATAGCTATATAGAAAGTGAAAATCCCTCATAACGTGTTATCTGTTCTGGCATTCTAAACATAGCTGTGAGATATGCTTGAGGACATGGGGGAAGATCTTAAATCAGTGATTTACATAGCTACATACGATGTTGTTTATCACATTTTCCTAGACGAGAAACTAGACTTGAATGATGCTAAATGGGAAGATATCCACGTGATTACAGGAGCACTAAAGATGTTCTTCCGAGAATTACCGGAGCCCCTTTTCACATATAACCACTTNAACGACTTTGTAAATGCAATAAGTAAGTATTGAACTTATTCAGATACAGGGTAATTAATGTGTTGTCTGGTTTTGGATTTAATTGCAATTAAAACTTTTCTTTTTCATTACCCTGCTTGGGTAATGTCTGAATGTGGCCACTAGAGGGCGATGCAGGATTGAGTATAATGATTTTGCTTGTATCAGAAGACATAATTCATATAAAACAACTTGTTTTTTTTTCTCATACAGAACAGGAGCCCAAGCATCGTATTCAAGCTGTCAGAGATTTAATTAAACAGTTGCCAAAACCGAACCAAGACACAATGCAGGCGCTCTTCAGGCATCTCAAGCAGTGAGTACATTGATAGATTTGTCACTGAACTTCTTTGATATCTGGCGAGTGGCATTATTGCTGAGCTTAGTGTGCTTCACATACAACCCCGCCATAATGCTTCATGGAAGCCGCTTTTAATTGCTGTTTGATATGCAGACTTGCTGTCACTGCTTGCATTTGGTTGACAGGCAGTTGTGCTGTTCTGTAGAACATAGTTGGTACAATTATTTTTGTCCAATTAAAGTTAGAAACGTAACATGTCTAAACAACAGACCATTTTCTCCTCTCTGAAGTGCCTCTGACGTCCTTCAGGTGACTGAAGCTTCCATATGGAGAGGCCCGATGGGGGAATCAGGCATGCTCAGTATTGCTGATGCAGTAGAGTCAGACNGGTGGAGACCAAGCCACACAAATGGGAAATATTGCACATTAGCTAAATCCACTATAGCAGGAGTTCTCAACTTTTTCTGGGTGGGGAAGTTCTAATTACTCTGCGACTGAATCAGGCCAACTACCACGTGATGTAGACCAGGGCTATAAGGAGCTATGNCATACCGTCACTTCTACCATTGATTAAAAATAAATAAATCTCCATTCACTTCTATTATTTTAAAAAACATTTATACTATCACTCCCAAATGTCCACTTCGACAACTGATGTAGACACATGGCCATATATATTATATGTTCTAATATTACATATTATAAGCATGATTACGAGGTATGTTTTCTACATGTTACATTCAGCCCCCAAGATATTTTTTTTTTTTTACGAGTATCTGATAGGCAATAGTGATGATCTAATCAGTGATCTCTGAGCTAGATTTGATAGACTTTNTCTAGTGAGATAAAACTAGATGTATCACAGTATGCTTCACGTCTTAAATGTCTGTAGTTAGTGTGTACCTTACCCTGCTCATATGACTGGCCTATATAATGTAACTGCTATATAGGTGTTGCAGTTTTTGTTTAGCTTATTTTTGGTTATAGATTGTAACGCTTGTGTAAGATGCTGTCATGAACAAGGTGACTATCGTTGTTTTAGTCACATGAACATAACCCTGGTTTTGTTTTGTTTTCTCAGTGTTGTGGAAACTGGAGAGAAGAACAGAATGACTTTTCAGAGTCTAGCAATAGTTTTTGGACCAACCTTGCTGAAGCCAGAAACAGAGACTGGTAACATTGCCATTCACACAGTATACCAGAATCAAATAGTGGAGCTAATTCTACTGGAATATAATACTATATTTGGCCGCTGAGCCAGTTTTTGGGGGTAACCACTGAACAACCATCTCATTTTGAAGGACACGCTTTTTCTTTTTTCTTTTGGACCAAATAGTTTCGAGTTGATTTTTGCACTTCTGAGAAGACGATGGAAACCTCTGAAGTTATTTTTTTTTTCAACTTTGCATTGACCTCTCTTATTTTATTTTTTTTGTCATTGGGTTATGCATTTAATGGCTTTTTTTTTCCTTAAGGTGACTGCAAGTCTAACACAGACACTGGATTGACTGGAAAATAAAACTACTATTGTCGTGCCGTAGATATGAACCTTTAATCACTGTCGCTTGTTCTGAAGTGTTTGAAGCTGATCTTGGTACTTGGTGATGAAACATTTATTTTTGGTGAAATTGCATCTCATACATGTCTTTTGAAGCTGACAATGACTTGTTTTGTGCAGGCAACGCAGTAAGACAGTCAATAGAAATGCTTCTACCGCTCCGTTCTTCATATACTAATGAAACCCATTCTCAAGCTGCATTTACTGGTAAATAAGTATTGGCTTCAGTCATTTATGGCCTTGCAAAGCTGCACAGAANTAGTAGTATTATTTTTATCATTATTCTTGTTAAGCCACTGAAATCTTTCTCTGGACTCCTATTTATCAACGTTTTTACTGACTTTTGATTGTGTGTTACAGTCAAGTATTCTATTATATTACTAACCCGAACCTAGGAGCCACAGCGAGTTGTGCACACAGTGGCCATGCTGAATCTGCGGTATTAAAATAATACTTGGATGTAAATATAGGCCAAATCGCTCTTTACGTTTGGCTTTATTGTATATAATGAGAGCTGTATAGTCTTATTTTCTTCTTATTTTCCCCATTTCACGCTTGGTAAGGCAGCGCAGACAGGTCTTCCATTGACACGTGGCCTGTCTGGCAGAAACTAACTGTTTATGCACTTTTTAGATCAAATCTGTTTTATCTGCAGGTAGACATTTTAAGCAAAAGGTACTGGAAATATTTAAAAGGCTTTGATTACAGGAGCCGGCGGGTTATTTAATAATATGTACAGTGTATTTTACAGAAAAAAAAATACCACAAGAAAATTCTACATTTCATTGTGCCAGTCTGGGGCAAAGAGGAACGGTGCCCATTTATGAATTGGTAAACACTTTAAAGATCCAAATGATGACCTGTGAAGGTGGAGAATTTCTCTTACATATGACGATGTAAACCAATTTGTAAAATAAAAGTGAATCTGGAAGATTTTGTTACATGTAACGCTNTGTGAGTTTTGTCTCGTGCAATTATTTCCCTTTTGTCTGTTACAAGTAAATAGACATGTAACATTAAGGCTAGATGAAATGATTGGCTAGGGTTCTCCTTNATTTCTNATTAACAATGTCCTGATGTCTGCAGAAAAACTTCAGTGTGTACTGACACACGATCTTCAGAGCCACCTGGTGGATGGGNGTGTAATTGCANCTTATTACTGCAGCAAAGGCTTCTGTGATTGATCACAGANAGTGACCTTATGCAGCTGCAGATCTTTTAAATCGACTGATCGCCTACTAAATAAAAGTATCATTCCGATGTGTACCCAGCGTTGGATTTAGCTGTTGACATTGGATACTTCATAGATCTGCTTTTTATTGCATGTAAATGTATCCAGAGATTACAGAGAAGCATATCCTCTTGGTTTAGAGTTTCAAAAAATGATCATGAATAAAAACATAATTACTACATTTCTGTATGAATTCTGCAACAATTATGTTACCCATAGCAACCAATCAGATTCTAGCTGAGGTTCTCTAGTATGTAGTAGCAAGGTGTGAGGGAATATGGTTTGTTTCTATGGTCAACGACCTCCACTTTTACCCGTTCAGTTTAGTAAATCTACATTATTTAAATTGTTTTAAGTATCTTCTACATCAACCTTTTTATAATATACAAAAGGAAAACATTTGCTGCATAAAGTAATCATGACTTAATCAGTCACCATCATTCCCAAGTGTTTACATTTCTAAGGATCTCATAGTTAATTCCTTCAAATTCCATCCCAACATAACAGCCCCTGATGAAGCCATTATTTTCTGTGCATTTCATGTATAATCTAATTGATTAAATGGAATTCCTTGTATACTATAACTACTTGTCTCATTAGTTTGCAGGGCTGAGCTTCAACACAAACAGGACAGACGTCAAGTAGGAAAACCACCCTCCATCTTCTACACATTATAAAGCTCCATTGTGTTTCCCTGGAATCCTTTAGCCTCTCCACAATTGCCAGGGGGCTTTGCAATGTGTGTGTGCGCTTTGGTATCGGCGATTAAGGGGTCAGGATGGTCAGCAGCTCCAGGGTCAACTATAAGAATGAACCACAGTTCCCATTTGATNCCAGCTTCCATTACTGCTGGCCTGGTGCTAGGGGTTGGGTATGAAGGAGATCTGTAATTCCCACAGCAGTACTGAGGAAAGCCATCGTGCTCTGCTAGTGACAAAGGATATACTGTAAGGCGTCTTTTTATAATGTCTGGGAATGACAGCGTGGCACATAAATCACTGCCTGGAGCACAGCACGGCTCTCGTAAAATGCAGAAGCTATGGCTCAGCATTCCTGTGTTGTTTATGATGGTTATAATGTCAGGAGGTACTGAAATAAAACTCAGGTGTTGTCAGTGCAAACAGCTAGCCATGAAAATACGCACAACTCTACCAGACCTGGAATGAGAGAGCTTCTAACTGGGCACTTTATGCGGTCTGTGCTAACGTTATTCTAGAGGCTTTACTTGGCCTTTAATGTCAATTNAGATATGTAAAATATCAATTAATATTAATAACATTAATAATAATAATAATGGAACCACTTTGCAGGATATTCCAATATTTTTATCCAGGTTGATAATTGATCATTGGAGAGCTAACCCATTCGTTAAGTCTGCTGTGGGGCATGTAAAAGAATCTCATAAAAAGAATTACTGTCATATTAATTAAGCGACTATACATTAATGTAACCCAATATGTTACTGATAGATCAGTAGAATCCCTAAATGAATTTCCGAAAACAATCCTTTACATAGAAATCCCGCTCCNAGCAATGCTGTTTCTGAGAAATATACAACCCCGCCATTTCCCTGTCCATAAAGCATNCACCTTGACAGGCCAGCTCAGGGCATTACTCCAGATAACGTCATCAATCGTGTGGCATTGGATGTGACAGCTCCAGTTAGTGAATATGTGTGATTGATTGGCAATATTACAAAAGAAAAAAAAAATCTGACTAAAGCCGGGGGTTTGAGATCAGAGGCTTCTTGGCATTGAGGTGTTCAGCAGCAGGGCGATATAGCTGACACATATAGGTTTGTTTTAAAGTTGACCATATCCTGTAGATAATTGCCACTGTGGAGGTGGCTGCACAGAACTGATAGAAAGGAGAATATTCACATGCCATGAATGTTATGCTGGGCACATGCTTTTGCTTTTTGTAATTGTATAGTATGTACCTGCTAGTTTTGTCTTATTCTACGCTTTGAATGGAACATATATTTTTTTTTACTTTTAGGAGCACTTTTTCGCTAAATAATGGAAACCAAATAGCACGTAAGGGTCCAGTCCTTATTGCACAATTCACGTTCATCCCTCCTCCCACCTTATTGCCCCATCTGCCCTCTCTAAGTCTTGTGTTGCTGAACTCTGGATATGGTCCATTCAGTCAGGGCAGACTCAGTCCTAAAAAGTTTTCTTACTCTGCAGGTGATAAATGTTCTTCCGCTTACAGTAAGCAGGAAAAAAACATTTTGTGAATGTGCGCCCATGCACCCATGCACATTTTCAAAATTCTGTACTATAATGGGATGGAAGGGATTCAGAGTGGAGTAAAAAAAAAAAGTGCAGCTTTAAGGTAGGGTTCCCTATGCGGATCCCCCTATGTATTGGGAAGGGGGGGTGATCCTTATGTAGAGGAATCTACATTGCACGTGTGGCTGCACACTTAAGCTAGGATCTGGTCCAATGTGACTATTCTGACAGCAGAACAAGAGCTAGTGTGTACTAGGGTAGTGAANTAGCCGGCATAGTAAGTCGGCAGGGCCCTAATGGCGGCCCTTTAAGTCTAAGCATTAGGATATCCACAGCTGCTCTGCTCGGATCTTTGAGTACAGTATCTGGATGCAGACCTCTGTTACTTACTGATGGCTTACTTGTTATAACCATCTCTACTCCACATGCACACTTCATGCATACCTTACATTAATTTACGTGTATTTACAATTAAATTATCCATATAAAGCAAGTGCCCCTTCCAAGGTCTGGTAAGTGAGATCTGTGTATTCTCCCTGTGCGGAGGGTGCTATCACTGCATGAAGCCACAATGCAACATTTAACAATTCATATAAAATATCCCGGAGACGCAGGTGACAGTCTTCCAGATGCTGCTATTTCNTTTGTAAAGGGTAAGACTATTGCACAGGCAAAGTGCAGATTTGCTTAACANATAAGCTCTAATCAATTGTGGCTGCTTCTCAAAAACATTAAAAGCAAACTTCCTCCGGGCTACAGATTTAAGCAGTCTATTGATTTAGTTTTCCCCCCGCTTTCATTTTTGGCAGCTGAAAGTAAGAATTANGTTAGACTGATTCCCTTAGAAGCAAATAAATTGGACTCAACCTCTAATTTAAGACTTTCCCATTGGAGTGTGAATGTAAAGTAGCTGCCCACAGTAACTAGTGTCTGACTGTTGATTAATCTCCATAGTAACTCCACTTGAGCAAATTATTATTCTCCCCTCATGCTCTGTTATCTCACCTGTTTATATATAGGATTACGGAGGTCTGTTCTTTCTCTCCCCTCTGAGGTTGCAGCTTTCTTTAACCCCAATGACGCCATCGGGGCAATATTTTGGGAAAGCAGTGATTGTTCTGGTGAACCTTGTAGCTAAGAATTGATGTTGGATATGGAGACTGGAATCTGCATGTCTCTGAAGCAATAAGCACAGTGACAGTGGCTGCATGCAGGGGGACTCCCAGAGGTGATGTGACATAGTGTCATTATTGTAGCAGACAGCTGAAAGCTGCAGGGTCCTCACCACTTCTACTACATCATTCTGCCACAGTCACCGGCGTAGAGAAATGCTGATTATCAGGAAACAATAATTACGTCTGACAACAAGCTGCTGCATTCGTTCGGGGGGGTGGATGGGTCCATTTGATGAAACTACAGATGATTTGAATTTCTTCCTCCAGGGGCTTCGNAAAAACCAATTAAGGGCACCATTTGTTGTCTTAATTAAATGATTGTAGCCCCAGTGTTTATATTAAAGGTCTAACATGGTTGCACTTAGGATGCATAGGAATCCCTCGGATTTTGGCTAGGAATGTGGGGAGGCCGCAAAGGAGCGAATTCCCCTTCTGGTCTCAATGAAGGGTTTGAGATTACACCAATTGTAATTGTAAATGTTTCCAGAGTGTTAATCTTAATATGGAATTGCAGTGTGCCTTTTATGCAATAGTAACGAATTATATATTTATATTGTACCACCAAAATAACATAATATTATTATTTTCCCCTATTGTCCATATGGGGTCTTACAGTTAGGTTTGCCTTAGTAAGGAATTGTTTATAGTATTTGTTATTTTGCAGAGTTTATACCAGTATTTCTTCCCGGGTTGCTGTGGTGGAAACACCAGCAACCCGGGTTATCCTTTACAACCTACAGTAGCGCCTACATGTTATTAGCAGTGTGTGCAGGCGCTACAAATACCCCGTTCACATAGACTACCCTGGTAAATCTGTTTTTAACAAGCAGAGTTGTCAGCTGTGGATCTGAATTACCCTGGTAATTAACCCTGTTCACAGTGCTGAATTACCCTGGTAACTCACAAACTACCCTGGTCCTACACCATTCACAATGAACCAGGGTAGTTAGTAGTAATTTTAGCGCTGTTCACGCTGAGCACACTACCCGGGTATTTCAGTCAACCAGGGAAGTTGGCTGATTTACCCGGGTAATAGTCCTCTATGTGAGCGGGGTATGTGTGAATGAGTATAGTAGTGACACTACTACACTCATTTGTACAGTAGTGCCGGCACACGCTGCTGTTGTAACATGCAGGTGCTACTGTATGAATGAGTATAGTAGTGTAACATGCCCGCTACACTGCAGTATGAATACTATACTATTCATATGAACATGAATGAATATATGAAGCACATAAGGAAAATATTTGTACCCTTAAATACTAGATGCATTATATTAATATTTTATTCATGTTAGCAATGCTAGCATTGTGCAATAAAAGAACTTGTGAGATAAATTTGAACTACAATCCGACTTTAATACATGTATTAGTCAGAGGATAGTATTAGTCACTGTACCCTGACACTAATGATACACATCAGAAAAATAATCTATTCAATCAAAATATTAGCAGCAGGCGTCTGTTCAATGTGTATCACCAAACATGCTGCAGGATGGATTCACACAGTCTTTAGTCATTTGAAATGAGTGTTAGTAGATCCTAATTTTTTTTATTTTTTTTTTGTCCTGCTGTCTGCAGAAAACTTCAGGATGTACTGACACACAATCCTCAGAGCAACATTTTCCATTGAAAATTCAGCATAGAGACATCTGGTGGATGGGTGTGTAATGGAAGCATAATACTGCAGCAACAGATTCTGGGATTGTTTACACAGATGCTGAGTGCTGCCTGCAAATTGTTACATTGCTGAAAGTCTTTGAATTGTATTGTTGCTGCAATTTGCACTAATTATATTTGGTTTATTTGTATGTAATGGTTTATCAGGTATGCCATGACTTGATATATTGTATTGCAGTAGCTTGTTTTTCTCTATGATCTGCATATTATGTATGAAATAATCTAAATATTCCTGACGGGGGTTCTAAACTCTGCCTCCTGGCGAAGTCAGATTACGTCTTCTTCCTTGTGATATAATTCATGAAAGTATATTATGGCTGCCTTTACTTTAAGGCTCTTGCATGACCATATGGTTTGCATTATATACCTAGGCAGACCAAAGAAAATAGCTGAAATCAGTGGAAAATGAGTGCAGCTTCAGAGGTGGTGCTGAAATCTGCACACAAGCAAACGATTAGATCATTT
>JABWIB010000391.1:144560-155779 GCA_016617825.1 Platyplectrum ornatum
CCCTGGTGTCATGTGAGTATATAACATATTATAATGTCTGTAGGCTGGGCACCTACAGGGGGCTGGATACAAACAGGGAATGATTATATGGTGGCATATATATATATATATATATATATATATATATATATATATATATATATATATATACTTGCCCACTTGATTTACTTCTGTAACAGTACTATACACTTTAATAAGAGATGATCCCAGGTATCTGGTCCAAGGGATGGAAGTAGCAACGAAATGCTGCTCTGCATCCTACTCACATAATAGATTCATGTTCAAAACGAACCGTAAGCTTTCAATCTCCTGCCAAGGGCATTCTGATGGGTTTAAGTAATGATCAATAGGAATGGAAATTAATAGGGACTTTATTAAGATGCATGCATTAGCAGTCACTTAAGCCTGTATGCATAGGATATAAATAAATACATTTCTATGAAGATGTCCTGCTGATCAAATCAAATAACCCTGACAAGAGCAATCAAGGGCAACATCAAAGGTATGTATGGATATAGCATTACCATGAAGAAAACAGCCTTTGATGGTTCCCCACGTAGGGTGATGACCATTCAATGGTATGTCTATAGGTGGGCCCCTGCAGTCACTGGGTCTTCCTTTGCTGTAATATTACTCCATAGGACAAACTCAATGAGCTGTAGACAAAGCTTTCAGCAAATCAGTGGCAATTAATCTACCTAGAGATTTGCTGCATGATAGAGGAACATAAATAAAGGAGACTGAAGGAGAAAATCCATGTCTTGTCCTCTAACACATCTGCAGCAAGACATGCATTAATATGCATGTATAATATCTGACAATGGATATAAAGACATATATCAGACAGTGTCCCTAGTGGCCAAATGCTGATGGTCAATTGCACAGAACATGTTCCCTTTCCTGAGCACTGAGCTAGCACTGCCCTGAGAGNGGTAGTACCATGTCTGTCCAGGTGGGGGAGCTGTATATTGTATGCCAGAAATGCACAGGCTGCTGGGAAAGTACCAGTTATTTTTAGGAACCATTTCCTGCTGTATCCCGGTCTAGTAATCCATGAATCACAGTGCGTGGTTCTTGCTGCTTTATCACTAGCATGATAACTTCCATTATGTAGAACAGTGCCAGAATCGGAGAGAGGAACATGCTCGCACCATGACGATGCACTGCAAACCATTATCGTACCAGAGAGAGTGAACTAGGAGTATTTATTTGTACAAGACACAGTAACTAGGAACAAATTGTGGAAGAAAGAAAGCAGAACTTTTTTCCAAGTAAGAAAACAAGCCACGTCTATGAGCCATTGTCCTATTATGGATGCTGGTTACGTATTATCAGGGTAACATTACAATGACTATCTGGTAGCCAAAGGAACCATGGAATGGCCACTCGGTCATTGTCGGCTGGAGAGGTCATGGAACAATCACAGTAACAAAGGAAAGGGACCCTGTATCACAAAGCTTGTTGATATGCCATATCTTGGCACATTGGCATATGGATCAGTGGGTGGTATGGAGGAGGGAATGGAGGATAAGAGTAATCACAAAACTGTGGGTCTGTGGGGGGTGTCCGATACAGAAATGAGATGAGCAGATCCGACCTCTGGAACCGGAGCGGCGCTGGTCCAAAGCCGGCCACCCCCATCCGGGGGCGTAAAGATAAGGAAGTACCCTAGAGTACAGTATGTAAAGGGGACATGGCTACACCTCGTCTATCCAATCCATTACTAGCAGACTCTATATACTCACTGGCCATTACTTAAATGACTCTTATGTTGGTTTCACCATGGCTGACAGGCAGAGTCAAAATGCTACTATCAAAAAAGTAATAAGACCTACCCCGAAAATAAGCCCTACCCTAGTTTTTGCAAAACAGTCCAAAATAAGCCCTACACCCCTGAAAATAAACCCTACCCTGAATATAAGTCCTAGTGAATTCCCCGGGACTTGGGGGCATGATGGGTATAAAAGCAGGACTGGGGGGCATGATGGGGATAAAGGCAGGACTGTTTATATTAATCTCTGTCAATGTTCATTAAAATAAAACCTACCTGGAAAATAAGCCCTATGGTGTTTTTTTGGACCAAAAAAAATTTTTTAAGACAGTGTCTTATTATGGAGGAAACACGGTAGCATTTTTGGATTTTTAGGAGCTGCGACTTTCCATGGTCAACCACGTCACACTATGAGGTCAGAGGTCACACGATGTCAGCGCATACGCATGCTCCTCCGTAGTAACTTTTACATGTGTTGTATAGTCCAGGGAATGTTGTGTACAGCACTTCTTGGTATGGTGACGATGCTGCTGTGTAAACAACTGCACAATCCTCATTGTTCTCGGCTGAAGTTTCGCTGAGTTGATCACACTTGGGAGCCGGCGCTCAGGAAAAGACTTCCATCTGGACTGGAGCAAATGGTCGGCCGTACTGTGGGAATATCGGGACTGCTCGGAACTAGCACCTGTTGGCAAGAGACGAACAGCCAAAACGCCTGCAGCCAGCTGTCGGGGCTGGAGAGGAATACTCAACATCTTGTCTGGGGGGAGAAAGAAGAAACCCCCCCCCCCCCCCAATAGGAAGGAAAAGAGCTGAATAACAAGCAATCCAGCTACTGCAGATGCACAAATGTAAAAGTCACCTGTCACCTATGCATAGTGCGACTTCATGGGATTCATAGTCAATGGAAGGCGTCCAACCAATTCCACTGGCTGCACGTAGAAGATGATCTCGCGCGGTCCCAGCATGCTTTGCCAGGTATCAACTATGTGCAGTTAAAGCATGCTGGGGCTTCTAGTTCTACACAGAGGGGGGTATATTGGGGTAAAGCAATCCTCTAGTGCAGGGGTAGGGAACCTGCGGCTCTCCAGGTGTTGTCAAACTACAAGTCCCAGCATGCAAAGCATGCTGGGACTTGTAGTTTGACAACACCTGGAGAGCCGCAGGTTGCCTTCCCTCAAGTCCCAGCATGCAAACATCCTATACCATGCAGGGTGCAATAGCTGGGACATAGGGTCTCAAGCCCTGACCCCTCCATTTCATCCCAGATCCAAGACTCGAAACAGAAAACATATCAGGTAAAGCAATTAATCCCCCCTGACACTCGCAGAGGCCATATGTGCTGTCCCGGGCTCTGCGCGCTTTGATCTTTTTACCAGGCGCGTTTTTTCAGAAACAGTGTGTGTTGAAGTAACCGGAGCCGAGTTAAACCATCTACAATACGCCACGAACTAAATATAATCAGACTGCGATGAGTCGGGTTTGCCCATAAGTCAGCGTCATTTAGTCATTTATGAAAATAGTGAAGCTGTTAAGTTATATTATATTGTATGTAGTACTCCCGTTTCCTCCATGTGCTCCAGGTTTCTCCTACCATTAAGGTTTTGGCAGCTGACTAAATTGGACAATGGACAATGGACTTGCTCTATGTATCTCTTCTATAGAGTGTAAGCTTGCGGGCAGGGCCCCCTTCCCCACCCATTCTGTCTGTTACCACCCAGTCATGTCAAATTTTAAAGCGCTACATAACCTGATATATAAATATAAAAACCTGTTATTAGAAGACTTACTTACTACGTAATTATTTGACATATTCTATAGACTTGTATCCCCCCCACCCTCTGTAATACATGTTCAATACACACACACCCACACACATATACACATACTATACTATATATATATATATATGTATACCGTGTTTCCCCAATAATAAGACACTGTCTTATTTTTTTTCAGGACACGGGGTAGGGCTTATTTTATTGACCTGCTTTTAATTCAATCATGCTCCTCAAGTGCTGCTGACATTATGACACCTCATTGTGGTTTAGATAGGGCTTACTTTCGGGGAAGGGCTTACTTTAGACAGTTTACTGTAAAATAGGATAGGGCTTATTATCAGGGAAACACAGTATATATATATATATATATATATATATATATATATATATTTTTTTTTTTTTTTTTTTTTCATTTTCTATATTCTTTCATGGTCTTTCAAATCTATATTTTACATATGCTATTCAGTACAAAACTTATTTGAATCACATTTATTCTCTGCCATCTGGTATTGCTCATTTTGCTGTTTTTACAACTGTACCCAGCAGACAGAGCTTCATGTACCACTGGTCGAGAATATGCTACATTCGTAATATTGAATTGCGATTCCTGTAAAAGGGGGATATTTTAGTTTGCATACAGTGAAAATCATCTGTCTTATAAAGGGCAGGACATTAGGACCTCGCGGCGCTGTGGACATGACTGACTGCAGGGAAGGTCCAGATCGCTTCATTAAAATGATTAAAATATAAATATATATATTTTTTCTTTAATTCCGATCTGACTAGTAGCGCTCATTAAAACCTACTAATGAGAATATAATGCGAACTAGATAACAAATGTGATGTGCTTAATCATATTTAATTGCTATTGTCAAAGCTGATCATTGCCATCATGGAGTATAATAGGCCAGAGTCAGGCGAGGATAAGGCGGGCAGAATAAGACGGCTACATGCGGTAATATCAGCACACAGACAGTGGGGATGCTGAGCCTAATGAAAGTGTAGCATGAAACCCTTTGTGTACTGTTTGATGTGCCACTTCCACATCAGAGCAGGAGAAAGAGAATAACGATTCACGTTGACACGACATAAGTTTTACATACTCTCATTGTGCAGCACTAGAATGTAAAACAAGCAACACGACAAACATAAGAGCACAAATTTGGTAAACATAAAAAGCACAAGTGTTACAATATATAAGATATGTATCACGATCTACAAACATGTTTTATGTGATGTTATATCATTATCCTGGCAACAAGCTATAACAAACCAGTATATCCTCCTGCACATAACAAATACAGTTATAATAGAGACTCACATCACTACCTCCAGCCCTGATCTTTACTATGAATGGGCGGGGCTTGATGACATCCCCCATTCATAGCAAAGCCATGAGTTTTGCCATTCAGGGGGAGGGACTTGCACAAATCACACTCTCTACTACCGCGTTTCCACGACAATAAGACCTACCCCAAAATAAGCCCTACCCCAATTTTTGTTAAACCATCCAAAATAAGCCCTACCCCGAAAATAATCCCTAGCGAATTCCCAAGTTTGTAAAAAAAAAAACAAAAAAAAAAAAAACAGAACTGAGGAGCATGATGGGTATAAAAGCAGGACTGGGGGTATGATGGGTATAAAAGCAGGACTGGGGGGGCATGATGAGTATAAAAGCAGGACTGGGGGTATGATGGGTATAAAAGCAGGACTGGGGGGCATGATGAGTATAAAAGCAGGACTGGGGGTATGATGGGTATAAAAGCAGGACTGGGGGTATGATGGGTATAAAAGCAGGACTGGGGGGCATGATGAGTATAAAAGCAGGACTGTGGGCATGATGGGGATAAAAGCAGAACTGTTTATATAAATCTCTGTCAATGTTAATTCAAATAAGACCTACCCCAAAAATAAGCCCTATGGTGTGTCTTATTATCGGGGGAAACACGGTACCAAATGCAGCCAGCTCTAAAAGTTATATGAGCTTTAGGGGATATACTTTTCAATATGATAAACATGAGCAACCACCAATACGCGCTAAGTGATAGTCATGGGGTACATATTGCTTATACACAAATAGGTTGCAGTCTTTACGTTGACTTTTAATGATTGACCCTCACAATGTGTAACCACACACAGATTTAAAGGTTTATGCTTTTCAATTAGATAAAAGAAAACTACTTTGTAAGCATGAACACCTTTTGGAGGGAGGGCTGGGTGCCGCCACCGCTTAATGTAGGAACACTCACTTTTACGACTTGCTAAAGCTAATTACCAGGGTTGTGCTGCTTTCCTGCAGACCAGTGCAGTCTGAGAGTGGCATTATCTGTCCACAAGGAACACACAATAAAGGCCATTGAACGATATATAGCTGCTGGTAGACTATTACAAGTTACAGCAAGTAATACTTCCTTTTTCCTTACACTTACTTACTACTTCCTGCTCATCAACATAAAGACATTAAAAACAGTAATAACATAATAAGCTTCATTAGTCAAGTGTGGCCAATCTCACAATAAATCTCCAGCATAGCTGCTTCCCTCAGTCTAATGCGTACTTATCACCGTGTTCATCTGACTGACTAATGACGCTACAGTAATGACTCTAAACTGCAATAACAAAGTAGCTAGAATAACAATAGGAGTTAGTGACTGCCATGTACAACAGTAGCGCAGCGTCTATGCATGGCTAGCGGTGTAGAACAGTTCTATGTGTTGCTGATGGCTTCTTCTTCTAGTGACTTTTTTTTTAGTTTTCAAATGAACTCATTTCCCTTCCAAAGAATTGCTACTGAATGGCTTTACACAGTCACGGACTACCCGGCTTTTACTTGCCACCTACTTAATGTCATCAATAATACAGTAGGGAGCTGATCGACAGCTTCAAGTGCATATTTATTATTATTATTGTTAATATTAACATTTACTTATAAGGTACTTACTTACACAGTGAACGTCTGGTGTTTAAAAGTTTTTTTTTTAATTTATGCAGTTGCTGCATTTAAAAACCCCAATTGGGTTTTTGACTGGATGGGCTATGTGGCTCTTGTCTGCCGTCACTTTCTATGTTTCTATGTAAATGCATTTTTGCAATGGCAGAATAAAGTAGTGATATACAGCTACTATACTGGCATTTAAAAGATTTTTTGGGGTTTTTTTTTATTTGTGTTAAAAAAAATTATTAACCTTTTTTAATCCATTTCATTTATTACAATAATTAACTTTAATAATTAATTTTCTTTTACGGTTTTTAAGGTAATTTTCTCATATTTTCCTATTGCTTTATATATATATATAATATTATTTTTTTTTTTTTAGCCAACTGGCCCTTTAACATAAAATTTAATTCCTATATCAAATGAAAGACAATGTAACCAAGACATGTCTATATAATCAGAAGGCTCCAGATAGTCTTGCACACCTATCTAAATATAGAATTCTGTGTTGAAAATGCTTATTCTACATCAACCCCATGGTAGATAAATCAATGGGAATGTACAAGACTTTAGATAGACGTATATACGTGCTTTAATAGGGAAACTGTTATGTTCATTAATGCATTGCAATGTTATTAAGTCCAAACCAGTAACCAAACATTTTACTTAAACAGTTTTTATTATTTTCCTATTATCTGGATGTGTTCCGGTAATTTATTGTGTAGACAGTAGTAAAATAATTATAGTTACTTGTCATGTCACAAAAATGTGACAAGCTGTCGAGGAGTGGAAAGGGTACAGAACGTCACCTGAAATAGATGTGGTGTGGGCGTTTCAGCAGCGTGGCGAGCATTGTTCCATGTGTTTTATAAGGAATATTGGCAGGTAAGTCTATAGCCACGATGTGGTCTAGACCACTGATTTTGCACAACTTCAATGAGCAACAAAATTAGTTCAACCCACACAAGAAGTGTTATGAACAGAACTCTTCCCCCAATGGTCACACTATAAAAACTGTCCCAAATAAACCCATTATTTAATGCTAATCATAACAGACAAACAGCACTCCCTGCATGACCCGCTGCAGTACATACTGTCATTCAGAAACCAATGAAGAATACATGTGTATTGTGAGTATTGACATTTGAAATGAGGAGAGCAAGAACGAGCAGCAGCCTTCCTGTAACCAGAGAGGATCATGGGGGAATGGTTCCTCCTATACTATCTCCCGCTATCATGTAACAGGTGATAAGATGCAGACTCTGCAGCTACAGAACATTTCAACATGTTCCTCAGATAAAGAACATGCGGCAATTACATTCAAAGAGAAGAAGAGCATGACTGGAGCCCTGATAAGGCGTCCTGGAGGGTCTATCTAAGGTAGTGAATGTTGTGGTTTGGGGTGAGGCAGGATGATTAGCAGGAAACAATCTAACACGATATACCGCCTTTCATTGCAGGATGCCCAGACACACATGGGAAAACCACCCCTTCAGATGCCAGGCCTATACCATGTTCACACGGACAGAGGTGTGCCTTGTGCCTTCAGGTTGCCTAAAATCCCTGGGCTGTTCATGGCAGCGTGAACAGTGCCTGTTACAAATCCCAGGTCTTTTTAAGCCCAGGAAAAAAGCAGGGTTATTCCCGGGTCTGACCTGGGTCACCGGTGCACACTGCAGGTTTTTTTTTAGTGTTCCCAATATACTAGTGCTTCCAATATAGCAGCCATTTGTATACTCCAATTGTATTAACTTTCAGGCATCCTTATAGTTTCAGACCCTCCAACGTGACCCATTCCACCAAGTTCAAAATACACTGTTCCTGAGCTTCCAACAATCAGTTACTATGGTAACCACCTGTGTATAATATAATCAGTTACTATGGTAACCACCTTTGTGAAATGTTTTTCAAACATCAGTTAGATTGTTAAACCAGGTGAGTGACAGCTGGAAGCTCAGGAGCGGAGTATTATGTACCTGATGGAATGGGTCATGTTGGAGGGTATGTGACCTTATCACACCATGCCAGCCTCATCAAGGTCCCCCATTAAATTATGTTATAGAATCATCACAGATTACCAGTCCTACCATACACTGTGCAACTGTACCAGCCTTCCTGTAAAATGCCACACTTGTGCTTTACAGTGTCCAGTCTCCTTATTTCTTCACAATGTTAAAGTTCTTATAGTGTCAGTCACATTGTACTAATCCATTCATTGCCTTCCAATCTGTACCAATGACCTCCTCCTTTATAACTATCTATGGACACGATGCAGAGATCTGTCCTACACTCCACACCCGCAATGCTGCGGGTACATGTGTGCACCAGCTGTCAGACCTATGTGTGTGTACAGTCCAAGGTGTATTATTGGGACTTAATTGGAATAATATTGTAGAATGTATGTCTGTGCAAATCAAAGTTTTCTGAATATGTATAAAGGCAGAAGGATTCATATAAAGAGTGGGGCCCGGGTGAGTGGCCGCTATGGAACCCCTGAGATGGTCAGTACCCATGCACCCACTGTAATTACATTTCCTTCCATTATCTCTGCTGTGCAAAACATGAATATGCGTTAATCCTCGTGCACAGAAGTCACCTCCGCTATTCTATACAGAGCAGAGCGGACAGGAGGGCGACACTGTGACGCCGGTTCCCCCAGGTATTGACATCTTCAGCGCCTGCATAGACTTATGGAGAACTCTTCTTTTGCTGCCTGAGAATTATCCTGAATAAAGTACAATTGATAAATATTGGTAAATATAAATTACTGGGATGTTATTACAAAGCATCTAGCACTGTAGGTTGTGTTGTTTAACGTTGTCACATTTTAGATAACATTTAGACACATTTTAGTGACTGAAACGCTTTTCCCAATAGAACAATCGCACGCCCAGAGAAAGCCAATATAAATGAGCTGGGGGACCGCATGGCAGGAGGGTGACACAAATAGGCATGTCTATCAGTGACAATAGAAGTGAAGCTGGAACAGCGGGCACACATGCCTACTCACAAACCAGCTGCTGGCTGTAAAGCAAACACTGGCCTGTACTTGTTCATAAACAGCCTGTTCTGTGCAGCTGGCAGAAGCCGGGTAAGGAGACTCACTTACAAGCAGGGAATTTTAAGTAGCCTTCTCTCTTCCACCCCATAATGCGATCGGTCTTATAAGTTCAGAAATATCACTATAATGAATAATAAATGTTCAAATTCTATGTCTCTTCCAGGTAATATACAAGTGTAGCATTGAAGACTTAACCTTCCTTGTAGCTACATATAATAAGTACTAAAGTTAGGTGGAGACTTACAATAAGAGTTACAGTACATTGTTTATGTAACAATGTATTTATTATTGGATACCATAATCCAGGAAAGAGATAGTATAGTATCTATATATTGTTTTACATTTATTTTTATCCTATTCCCATTCACATTGCGGGCAACCCAGGTCTGACCTGGAAATAACCCTGCTTTTAACCCGGGTTCAAGTCCCAGGTAATAAGACCCAAGAATCTGCCTGAAATACCTGGGTTTTTCATGGCAGTGTGAACAGGGTATTATAGGATCTTACAAACCCTTATTCTAACAACTTATGTCCTGTTCACTTCAAAACCAAAAACCTGGGTATTTCAGGCAAAGTTCTGGGTTGCCTAATCCTGGGTTTTTCATGGCAGTGTGAATGGTGCCTGTTACAAATTCCGGGTCTCTTTAACCAGGATTTGAACCTGGGAAAAAAGCAGGGTTATTCCCGGTTTGTCCACAGTGTTAATGAGCCAACCTGGGTCGAACCTGGGATCATAGGTTAAACATAACTTAAAAAAAAAAAACCTGTAGAAATATAATTTTAGTAGGTTAGAATTAGTGGCTATTTATCCTGTTTGCAAATAAACAGTGAATTCAGAATTGAATTCCAATGTGACAAATTAAAGTAAAAAAAAAAACTAAACTAAACAAAACTAATAATGTTAAAGTCTTTTCTAGAGAACTTATCATCAGGTACGGTAATCAAGTGCACACGCTCATAAAATGCGGCTAAAAATACAATACAGGGTTTTTTCCAGGGCCTTTTGCATAAAAAAAGAAATTAAATCAACAATCGACAAACCTCAAAAAGTATCAAGCACTTGGTATTAACCGATAGAATCTACACTATATCCACTGCAATAAAACTATATAAAACCATACCAGAACTACAGCATGTAAACAGCAACAAACGTCACATAATATGAAATGAACTATTTACTCTCCAGAAATACTGCTGAAAAACCTGAACACCGTATTAACAACTTCAAGAGGCACTTGAGCTGCAGAAAGAAACATCCTAGATGTATCAATGTCTCTGCAATAATACGCCAGAATTGGGTTTTCCTGCATGTCGCGGCCGCTGTGTACAGAGCTGACAAGTGGGAGCAGGTGTGTGTAATGGCCGGGCAGCTGATAGATGTGCTGGGGGGGGAGGCAGGGTCCACTGCTACTACAGACCAAAATGTCCTACACAAGAAATCTGTCTGGTATGAAAGGGATGGGGGGGATGTAAAAAGTATTCTCCCTACATGCACACACTGACATTCATTTTAACCCCCCCCTGCAATTCAACATGGTTTTGCACACCCGTGAGTAAAGCTGGGCATACACTATAAGATAAATTGTTCCAATCGAAAGATTTTTCAAGAGTGGGTAAAACCATGTTGAATTGCAGGGGGGGTAAAATGAATGTCAGTGTTTGCATGCAGGG
>JABWIB010000392.1:37279-64174 GCA_016617825.1 Platyplectrum ornatum
TCATTGTTCCCCCAAGTGCTGCTGACATTATGACACCTCATTGTTCCCCAAGTGCTGCTGACATTATGACACCTCCTTGTGATTTAGATAGGGCTTAATTTCGGGGGAGGGCTTATTTTAGACAGTTTACTGTAAAATAGGGTAGGGCTTATTATCAGGATAGGTCTTATTATAGGGGAAACACTGTAGTTGCATAGGCAGGCGGATGGACGGCAGTGCGCATATCTTTCAGTGTTTGCTTCTGTTCTGAGCATGCTCACTGTGCATCCACTTGACAAAGTGAAGTGACAGAGGTGTAAGTCTAGATCAGCATCTTAATGTCATAGGGCAGGGGTTCCCAAACTGTGTGCCTAGGCTCCCTGGGGTGCCGCAACGCTCTCATTGGGGTGCCGCGGGATGTTGTTTCCAACGTGGTGCTATGTTGATAGTGTTACTTAGAAGCTCAATTTTACATCTCGTATAGGAGATAAACAAGATTTAATATCAACCTGAAGTATTTCTGTCTTTACTTAAATAGTTATTACACTATTCTAACTAAAAAACGTAAAAATTAGAAATTATTTTGTTTGAGGGGTGCCTCGAAAAATTATGGAAACCCTAAGGGTGCCTCGACTGAGAAAGTTTGGGAACCACTGTCATAGGGGCTGATCAAAATTTGGAATTAAGTTCCAAACAGGTGCAAGTACAGAACTGAGCAATACCATTTTAAACTTATGGGAAGTCAAATTGAAACTGAATTCAATTCTCACCCCTCACATTACAACATGGTTTTGCTCAGATTTACACTTGTACCTGTTATGCGTTTAAAGGAAAAGTGTAAGTGCGGCTCTGGAATACCTTCATAGTATATAGTCACTTAGGACCTGACTCGATGCAGATGGGCAGGTTACAGCTGAATAGCACTCTTCTAAATGGTGCATGACTTGTTCCTGCTTTGGGTTAGTACAGGGTTGCCCAAAACCCTCTAGCATAGGGGTGGGGGTGAGTATGAGATTAATGCAAATCACCCCTGAAACTCTGCTCCCTGCAGGGACAAATGCAGGATTTTGAAAGGGGGGGGGGGGTTTACAAATATAAATATATTCATATAAATATTAGCGGCAAATGCAGGATTTTGGAAGAGTGGTTTCTAAAGCCTGTATGGTTTTGTGGAGATGGTACACAATATAAAATATATATTCGGTATATTAGGTGTTAGGTATATATTTGGGTATATAGTAGTCATACTGTATATATATATATATATAGATAGATAGATAGATAGATAGATAGATAGATATAGATAAGTGTCCGGGGATGGGACTATATAATGTATATTGTGTGTCACTTCTAAATCTTGATATGCCGCACACATTGCAGAATGCCATCTATTTACTATATACAATGTGCCAGCTCTTAATACTTAAAATAACCCGTATATAATACTGTGTTTGCCTATGCCCTGGACTGTAAACTCATTATGAATTGGCGGTATGCACCGTTATTTCGTACACATTCTAGAAAAACATAGCTAGACTCTGATTAATTGTCACAATTTTTAGAAGATCCAATATATAGACTTTAGAATCCGGATGCTATAACCCACCGTCATCGTATAAAGGTTACTTATGCGCCCAGTGATGTGAATGGCCATTATTTTAATGGAGAATATGAGTTTGCCTCCGCAGCATATATATTGTTTTTGGCTGTTTTTTGTAGGAGGGCTGAATTGATCATAATCATTCTAAAAGGGATGTTTCAACTTTTTGCTGAAGCTACCATATTAAATATTCATAACATACTTATAATAACAACTGCCTGCTCCAATGTAGATCTGCCAATTTTACCTGTCTTTCCGTGGCCTGCAAGATGCCAATTAGAGAAATGATAACAATCTTCCAAAGGATTCTTTGAAGATGGAACAGTTAGACTGGTGGATAATCTCTGTTGGAATCTGACATAAATTAGCTTTTAGCTAGTTTTAAATACAAACAGCTTGTCTGTTTATCTTGGAGAAAGAAAACCCCTAGCATACCGTGACAGCAGATGTAAGTACTAAACAGCAGGCTGTGTGTGCTATTCTATCACATTAAAAGTTTACCATTTTTGCATCCTCTTTGGGGGTTTTATTTGTCATTTGTGCAAATGTCTATTATTTTCTTACCATTGTAACAACGCTCCGTTTTAAGACAATGGACAGGCCTTAAGGTATGAGATAATGCACTGCAAGTCTTCGCTGACTCACTATGGGGTCATTTTCTAAAGATTTGTTATGGGGTAGGGTCATTTGTTTGGTCTTAGCGTACTGCTGTCTATCTCTGCCCCCCCTTCTTTACTGTTTAATAGTAGCAGCATGCCGCCATTAAAAGCAGATTTGCAGCAGAATCCACTATATTTAATAACTGTAAATCATCTTCCGCCTTACACTTATACTGCAGGCGCTCATATCCTCGGGCACCTAGCAGGGAGACACTGCAGGAGGCTGAGCTGGTTGGCAGCAGCAGCCTGAAAAGACGTCGGAGGGTAAGTATTAGTATTTATCCTCTGAAAGCATTTTATTTTCACATTTTGTTTTTAAAAAAATAGCNTTTCATCTCTGTTTCTTTTGACAAATATGCAGGTTATACAGGTGCCAACAACTGTACATGTGTTTGCCAGATGCCTGATATCCGACTAAGAAACACTCAGCTTAAAATGGGTGGTAATGAATGCTTTAATGGGTTGATTCATTCATATGTCCCTAAAGAGAATGAGTACAATAAACAACTTGCTGTAATATGTCTTATGATCCCAACATCATATTTAAACTATGGGCAGAAGACAGAGTTTTGTTTGAGGTTGTGATCGTCAGGAAGACAAATACATCCAGTAGAGACAGAGGGGTGTGGTATAGATGACCGGCATGCTGATTGTCAACATCATTGGGTTGGTATAGTTTTAAATACACAATGGGGCAGACTGGATGGGCCATGTGGCTCTTATCTGCCGTCACTTTCTATGTTTCTATGTAACATCCATGCATTTAGAGTTTACGTTCGGTCCATTCCACGGAGACTGCCCTTTCTAAAATCACCAACTATTTTCTTACTCCAAATTCCAAGGCCACTACTTCATTGTCATGCTTCTTGATCTCTCTGCCACTTTGGCAGCCTTAATCATTCAATGAGCCATTTGGACCTGTTTTCGCAAAAAAAAAAAAAAAACATTTCTCCAAAACTCCAAAAGTGAAATCTAATATAACATTGTATGTACAATGGCCACTGTTTCAATTGGTGCCGCAATTTTCATCAGGGCAGCAGACAAGTCAATAGGAAGACAAAACACCTGATGAAAATCTAACAGCAATTGAAATGGTGGCCATTGTACACACACACGTATTTATTTATATTTATAAAATGTTCTTCTCCTAATGTCCTCTTTGGCGCTAACCGGCTTCTGAATGACGATGACATGGCGCTGTACGTCAGTCACACAGCACAGATGAATACTCTCCCGATCCTCTGTGACTCATATGAATAAATGTAATGACGGCTGGCCGCGGCAAAAGCATAGTGCTGCTACTAAGCATTTGCTGCATCCAGCCATGATCACATTTTTGTGTGAGTCACGGAGGATCAGGAGAGCCACAGGAAAGTGCTGAAAGAACCGTATGTGGCTTTGGAGCCACAGGTTGCAGACCCCCGCTCTAGACCATTCTCTCCTTCTACAAACTCATCGCTCTTTTGGTCTTACCAACACTGTTCTCTCCTGATTTCCCTCCAATCACTCTGATCACTGTTTATCTTTCTCATCCCTAACTCATCCCACCCTTCTTACTTTCCTACTCGCACTGATAGCGGAATCCCCGCAGAGCTGTCAATCAAGATTAAAGAACCCGCAAAGGTCCGCATACTCGGACAATACGAACTACTACATTCTTCTCTGATGAAGTCGTGCACTGTATATTCACAAAGCGTTGGAACGCATTGGAACTTTTAATTTTACCTGCACAGACCTTTGTGGTCATTCTGACCTCCGTGTGAACACTGACAGCACCACTGTGGAAGTGGTTTCTGGCAGCAAACGTGGAAATCCTTGGGCATAGACTGACATCACAGATAAGCCACTGTGCTTGTGTACTACTTATATGCTGGTTATTGTCTTATTTCTGGTACACAGGGTTTTCAGTAAAGGCTATTTATTTTAAACACGCAGCCCTATGATGTTATTCATGTCTTTTCCCTGGTAATTGCATTTGAAGACGTGATACTATACTGGCTGAACTTCTGAACTCTGCAACCACTGAAGATGGATTTCTGTCTGGAGTTTATCTGTATCAAACTCAACCAGATTTGAGTTGAGCTAGGAAACTTCACCCCAGAACAGTTTGAATTGCTTGCTGCCCCCCAGTCCTGCTTTTATACCCATCATTCCCCCAGTCCTGCTTTTATACCCATCATTTCCCTCTTTTTTTCTACATACTGGGGAGTCCGCTAGGGCCTATTTTCAGGGTAGTGCTTATTTTGGACGGTTTTACAAAAATTAGGGCAGGGCTTATTTTCAGGATAGGTCTTATTATCGGGGAAACACAGTAATAACCTGAAAGCGTTTAGCAACCTCTACTTTCTCAAGCAGCGCATCACTAACGCCTGCCTTATAACAGCATAAAAGTGTAAATTCTTTATCATTCCTTGTTAGCAAAGTCAGATAAAAAGAATTAGGAGCTTCTAGGCATTCATTTAAAAGACAAGCATGACGCGTTGTTAATTACGTGAACTTTTTCAACATTATTTTATTTAATTTTTAAATCTGCTTTGTTTTTACATGAACCATAATATAAGAAGAAATGTACATAAAATCTTTTGGGCATTAATCCGGTTTTATTTACTTAACAATTGGTTAATGTCAGAGTTTTCATATTTCAACAGCCTTCTGTGCCGGCGTCACTGCCAGACTTCAATGTTGAGTATGTAATTTAATAAAGGTTGACATTTCTATAACACATTTGATTGTAGTTAGTTCCTATTAATATACAAGGTTTTTTGGATTTTTTTTTTAAACCTTCATAATGAGAACAGTTCTTTGACATGTTTGAAATTGAAGAGCTTTGTTTAGGAGAAGCATTAAATAACCATAATTAAGAAACCTCATTTGCATGTTTGTTGTAGTACTTAAATTAGTGTTGCCGGAACATTTTCTCTTGATGGCTATATTAAAATATGTTCATGATTATGATTGAGCGGCTATTACAAGCCCAAGATTCTGTGAAAAATCACTGACTAACATNAAAATATTCATTTTAGGTTAACCCCGAGCCGTTTACACACACAGATTCTTTTCTTATATCTCTTATATCTAGTGATCTCATTTTGTAGCATTGTTTATTTAGTCATTTATTTAATTTCTTCAGCTTAGCGTTTATGTTCTGCATTTTAGTGATATAAAACTTTATTGTGACGCGCGTGAATTTGCATTTGTGTTTGAAAAAAAAACAAGGACAAAAAACACTATATACACAAATACTGAATTATTTTGAATGTGAGACAAGAGTATGTTAGACCTTTAGATGATCACTATGGGCCAGATTCAGATTTACACTCATGACTTACACTTTCATAGGCAAAACCATGTTGAATTGCAGGGGGGGGGGGGGTTAAATGAATGTCAGTGTTTGCATGCAGGGTAAATACTTTTGCACACAGATACTGACCAGCGTTACTGTTACACTGTTATTAGACTTGGGCTGGAAACATTATCTTTCAACTCTAATACTGATTGCAATTAATTCAGTTTACCTCCCTTGCAATTTAACATGGTTTTGCCAATGAGAGTGTAAGTCATGTCACTCAAATCACAACTATATAATGCCTTCCATTTTAGCACATGGTTCTTTAAGAGAATGCCTCATAACCATAAACATAACATTTCAGGACAATATTTGCTCACTGTGTTGATAACACTTCCCATCATATAACTATGCGATCTTGTGATACATGCAGACCCATGTGTGTACCTCTTTACTATACTCATATTAGTAACTTATTGGTGTTTTCTAATGCGGGATACACAAAAGGACGCCTAGAGACTTACAATTCTGTTACTCACCATTTCAGTTGTACTTACTGTACCTGCCTTTAATGGTTATTATGTCGTTCTAATAGTGTGGATAAACTGATATAATATATTGATCGTAAAGTGAACAAAATACAGATTTTTTTTACATCACTGCCTCAGTTTGGGCGCAGGCTGATTTACAGACTCCCAGGATACAGGGAGAATTTCCTGAAATCCGGGAGTCTTTCTGTCCTTTCATGTACATTAAGTTCCTCGGTAGTACCACAGATACATAGAGAGCTCTTACTCCTTATATTAGAGGGTATTTATACTATTCCACACAAAGAGTGTTCATCATGTATTTTTGAGTTCTCACTCATTCTTGCCCAGTTCTGCCATGCTGTTCATGGTGTGTTCCTGGGGTGTCATACAAGGCTCTTCTGTCAGGCTAACGCTTTAACCCTTACTGACACCTGAACTTGCTGTTTTGCTTTTTTCAGCAGGATATTTGTATATTGCCCGCTGTAAATTGTACATAAACCAAACTTAAAATAAAGACCCAGAGACCTTGCTGGGTTTACAAAAAGGGGCGACAGTTTATTGATAAATTGGATTGAGAAATTGATCAATTGAAATTGGTCTCTCAGCTGCTCGCTGATTGGCCAGCCTTCTTGTAAATAGATCAGCAAGTGCACATTGCACTTGCCAGTTATAGCATCTCTGCCAGCTTGACTTGCCGTAGGATTTACCGCAAGCAAGTCTATCCCCACCATCAAGGGTGAAGTCCTTTCCCTGGTTAGACTTCGCGCCCGGGCTAGTACCTGCCTTACCATTTATGTCTGGCCAGATCTAACCGTGCTTTACTCTCCGTCATTGTCTTGATTGCTGTCAGTGTTTTACTCTTTGCTAAATTTCACTTCGTCCTCATTGTCTGCTGTAGTCTTAATATTACCTCTGCTTAGTGGACAGCAAGATCTTTATCTGTTCAATGCCTGACCTGATGTTCCTTTTGCAATATTGCTTCTTGTCTCATTGCTCTGTTTATTCTCTTTTAGAATTACTTTTAGAATTAATTCTTATTAACCGTAATACACCTCTCTCTGCTCCTGTGTCTATTCTTGTATCCACACCCTTGCATACCCCCCAACTGTCCCGATTTCAGCGGGACAGTCCCGCTGTCCCTCCCGCCTGGCAGTTTGTCCCACTGTGGGGACAAACTTAATTTTTTGAATGACACCGCGAATCGCGGCGTCAAAAGGGGGCGGGAGGGACGGAGTCTGGGCGGATTCGGGGTGTGTTTTGGGGGCGGAGTCAGGTGGGTCCAGGGGTGGGGTCGGCAGGGCGGGGCTTATGTGTCCCGCGACCTGGACCCAGCATGTTGGGAGGTATGCCTTTGCTTGGGACAAGATAACTATGGTACCTTCTTTGCCCATTACATCTCTCAGTTTCATTTTACATACTGGAGAATGTGAGCTCGAATCTGATATGTTGCTGTGGGCAACATCCCTACTCTTCAATCTCCCTGCAAACTCCCTGCTTAGTAAATATAGGCCCAAGTGGAATAACCTTTGTATCTATGTAACTACAAATTCATTGAACTCGTGGTAACATAGCTTATTTCTTATTATATTTGGTGTTAGGATTATTAATAAACTTCCAGTACAGAGGGTTAAATCATTTTGCATGCAGCCTAAGCAAAGCAATCTTGACTCTTACAGAAGTTTTATTATTCTTAATATCTTAAAGGCTCATAGAGCCCTTTATGAGCGTAGCAAAACTAGCATCTTCCACAATCAAGTGTAAATGGTACAAACATAAATTAATGGTGCATACAAATAACTTATATTTAAATTATTCATGGTATGGATCATTACCTGGTCAAAATGTTACCGTCTTTGGTGATATTACAATCTCCCTGATATCTTGAGGAACTAAAAAAAGTTTCTAAAGAAATTTCTATATAGTTTGATTATGATTTAGACTGGTGTGGTAAGACATGACTGGGTGGTAACAGACAGAATGGGTGGGGGATGGGGTCCCTGCCCACAAGCGTACACTTTATAGGAGAGATATATAGGGGCAAGTCTATTATACAATGGACCACATACGCTAGGGACAGCTGCCAACTAACCTACTGGTATGTTTTTGGGGTGTAGGAAGAAACCGGAACACCCGAAGGAAACCCATATAGACACAGGGAGAACATCATCAACAACAAACTGCACACTGATAAGATCCTATCCAGGAATAGAACACACAACCTCACTGTGCTGCCACACATTATCTCCCATAAACGTCTGTTAGTAACCAAGGCAGAATATGTGTCCTTTATATATATTTTATTTAGATCTGTCTATTCTGTACATTATGACTTTCTCACAATATTAACAACCTTTGATTCAAAAATTGTGTTTACAAACAGTCCTGTAGGTCAATTTACTAAACTTGGAGTGGTGTCGATTTGTTTGCTTTACTAACTGGCACTTTACAGCTGTAATTTTACTGAATATATCAATTAGCTCTAAAACCATGGTCATTAGCCCCACAACTTCAATAAAATCACTGTGTTACTCTCAAAGTGGCAAATTGAAAACAAAATAGCATAATTTGATTTTCACTAATGGCTACCTCTGTTCTCATGATCATTGAAATGTAGTGAGCAATTTGGATAGAGGAGCGTGTGAAAGTGTTTAGAGAGGAGATAAGTAATTAAACATTGTGATCATGGAAATGTGATGTCTTGTTCTCATATGTCTATTTTTTTTGTCCAACCAGATTTTTTTCCTTTCAGTGCTAGAGACCTAAATTTACTAAACTGTAGGATTGGAAAAGAAAGGATGCTGCCCAAAGCAACCGATCAAATTCTCCAGTTTGTAAATGGAAACTAAGAGCATGGGGTATATTTACTAAGCGGTGTGATTGCAGTGACATTGAAAAGTGGGGATGTTGCCCATATCAACCAATCAGATTTGCGTTCACAGTTCTCCAGTGTGTAAAATGAAACGAGAGCTTGACATACCTCCCAACTTTTGGGGGACTGTCCCGCTGCCCCTGCCGATTCCCTGTTTGTCCCGCTAAGGGGACAAACATCACTTTTATTTTATTTTCTAATATAGCCGCGATTTGCGGCGGTCAAAGGGGGGCTTATGCGGGTCCGGGGCGGAGTTGGGCGGTCCGGGGGCGGAGTTGGGCTGGTCCGGGGGCGGGGCTTAAGTGTCCCGACCTCATGTCCCCCAATGTTGGGAGGTATGGCTTGAATCTGATTGGTTGCTATGGGCAACGTCCACACTTTCAAATCTCACTGCAATCTCACCGCTTAGTAAATATACCCCCGTGAATCTAATTATTTGCTATGGGCAACATCCCCACTTTTCCAATCTCACAGTTTATTACATTTTGTATTATTGTAGGGATTTATGTTAGTTTGTCCAGCAGTTTGTAGCTCAGATAGACAGAGAAAGGAGAATAATCAGCATGGGGAGCAAGAGGAAGGAGTTTAGTTCAGTTCAGGAAAATCCAGACTTACAATGCCACTGCGCTTGGAGCTGTCTTCCTGTTATCCAGCTTTTAGTATGGCTGAGGGGTGGTCTTCCTCTCACTCGTATGGACGATACCCCTAAGTCTTCCTCTTAAAATGGGTACGGTGCGTAGAGGATGCTTGTACTATCTGCTACCCACCCTATTGCGGGTCTCCTGAAGGCCAGTCCAGGACAGCTTGGAAGTCACGTTTTTTTGTGTCCTTCTGGATGTTTCTTGTGAAAGTCTTTCAATCTTTGTTTAACCAACAGACAGAATCGATCCACAAAAACCAACCTCTGGGCTGCTGATGGTATCCCGAGCAAAGGCCACCAACTCTTTCCCAAAGCAGGGAGCTGACTTCCACTGGCCACCTCCATCAGTATCTTTACTCTGTAGGTATACCTAGACATGAAAGTAGTAAGTGACCTGAGACACAATGTTATGCAAATGTCTCTATCATGGGTTTAATAAGCAGATGTTTAAATAGCCATAAAATGTATTGACATTCATAACACCAGACATGTACACAGCATTAAATTAGTCAGTGCTGCAATTACATTGATGTATTATGAAAAGAAAAACAATGCGTAGAAAAGACAAAGGACACTCAGCAGAACACCAAACAACACAGGGCAGACATCAGGGTAACCGGGGAATGTTGCTAATTATTCAGTCATGTTTGTATTATTTAAGAGTTAATTTTTTTTCAAAATATAGTGAAGGTAACTGCACCCTGACAAACCATGATTCAATGTGTGGGGTGCAAATTAGTTTTTTTAATTATTTGTTTTTTTTTTCAAATGTAAATTGTGCAATAAAGGATGGAGTTGGAGATGGGGTTCTGACAGCAGGTGTAGACGTGGTCCACTGTGAGTGAGCGTATACCTAAAATGGAACACTGACTTAAAGGTCAACCTAGTCTCTCTATTTTAGGTCAAACTGTCCCTAATTTTATTAAACTGTTACAATTTGCAGGCTACAACAGGGGCATAGAATATGGGAAAATAGGTGGAGATTTGGCAACCATAAACCACTCTCCCGACCTCACCAAGTTCAAAACACCTCTGAGGAAATTGGCCAGGCACAATTTTATTAAGTCATTGTCACATAAATATTATGTGCCATAAACTGCACTCCATTAACAATAATTACCAGTAACCAGACTTCTAATTGGGCATGGTGATTTCATTATGAGAATTCGTTATGACGATTTTACTGAAAATCGTCAGTGTATACGTCAGTTTAGTGCAATATCACCTGACGAATACCCGTTTTTTCGTCAATGGATATCGTCAGCATTCGTCAGACATTACATATCGTCAATACAAATCGTCACTTACTGAATACTATACATCACCAGTCACTGACGATTTCAGATCACTGACGAACGCTGACGATATGAAATCTCAGCAGAAATCGTCAGTTAGTGAATTCCCCCCTAAATGTTTAGAGCTATGTGTAAAAGTAATTGGTCTTGAGTCTGGTTAGGACAAAACATTCAGTTACATTAGCACAGTGCATAGTGCACATAAAGCTCCGAGCATGCACAACCAGATCCAGATTTGAACCAGATCCTGTCTTTACGTACTATTGACTTACTTGTGATTTACACACGAGTGGGCAAAACCATGTTGAATGGCAGGGGAGTTAAATTTCACTAGTTGCAAACAGTATTTTGCGATGATGTTATGGGGTGATGTTTCCTAGCCCAAGTCTAATAACAGTGTAACATTAACGCTGGTCAGTATCTGTGTGCAACATGCAAAAATAAAGTATTCTCCCTGCATGTAAACACTAACATTCATTTTTCCTCCCCTGCAGTTCAACATGGTTTATCCCGTTCATGAGTAAGTCATGAGTAAGTCAATAGTACCTAAAGTCTGGATCTGATCCATTGTACCCAGCCTCCCTAATCCTGTTACATTGTTGTATATATTGTCACATTGGCCCCACCGTAGCCAGTGTGACACCTATTGGATAGATAATTACAATCATTAGAATTAGAATTGTATTCTGAAGAAATCTAATGATATTGTTTTTTTATTTACTTAATATTAAAATATTTTTGATTCCCAAGTGTATGTATAGCCCGTAGCAAGTTATACCCCCTTAAGTGTCTAAACAAGATACTTTGGTTTAATGTCCATGATCTCAGCATGTTACTCCATTGGTTCTTCCTAATGCATTGCTTCAAGGCTTAAGGATATTCCCAAATGTAGCAGTATTGATTACAATGTGTCTCATCTGCATACGTACACCATCTGGCTGCAGAGGTGAAGGCCAGAAGCAAAGAAGCACGTTTCACTTGAAGAGGTACACATATACCACTGATGTCTCATAAACGCTTTAGCGTCACACATGTTCTGACATTCCTTTTAATGTGCTTATCAGCTCTGTTTATTTCCATTCATTTTTTTTGGAACGTGTTCCCACTTTTTGTGCTTAAATAGTTAGAGAAATTAAAACAGATTTGTAGGTTAATTTTTGTTCTTTTATAATACTTAAAATGTATTCTTGACCTTATAATTTATACATAATTGTGATAAATTTGGTGTACTTTTTCGATAAATTCATGTGAATTCACTTACAGAAAACAAGATTTTTTTTTATTGTCACAAATTACATGGACTTTGCCCATAGACTCATAGGACCAGATCCAGGTACTATTGACTTACTCACAAGTAGGCAAAGCCATGTTGATTTGCAAGGGGGGTAAAATGAATGTTAGTGTTTGCATTCAGGGAGAATACTTTTTGCATTTTGCACACAGATACTGGCTACCTTTTACACTGTTATTAGACTAGGAAACATCATCTCTCAACTCTAACACTGTTTGCAACTAATGCAAACTAGAAAACTAGCTCCCCTGTAAGTCAACATGGATTTGCCCACTCGTGAGTAAGTCTGTCTGTATTCCCCATTGTATGGCACTGCGGACACTTTGTAGCGCCTTATTAATAAGCGTTAATAATAATAATAATAATATTGAAAAAGATAAAAATAAATTATATTGAGAACAAGTTGTTGTGTTTGCGTCCTGTTGGATACAAATGACTTAGTTTTCACAAAAGAGAACAAAGAGTATTACCGACTTAAGTATTTGAATATTTATATCATTGACATTATAGCTGACATTTTATAGCTGATAATGAATTTCAATACAGATATTGAAATATATATTATAATTGTTTATACTGACATGTCTTAATCAAAGCCCTTATTGGAGTCTCATCAATAGATTACTAGCCATATAAGAGGAATGGGAACCTTTATAGTGTCTGTTAAGAAAAAAATGTGATAACCCTTCCAAATATTTCCCACCAATAATATGTCAACAGGATAGAATGATTGAAATAGTCTTTATTGCACTCAAATGTTGTATAAAAAAGGGACCTACTTATCTTCTGGTTTTGTTCTGTCTGACAGTTTCTTTCATATTGCTTTCTGACAACAGACACATTAATCAAAGACAAAATAATGTACAGTTTCCATTTCGGGGATGATGACATTTTTCTATCTCTACTTGGGTCATACACATCAATAGGTTTGGGATATGTGCAATCATAGACTGCAAAATCAGAGAGAAAGCTTTATAGCTTGTAAACATATCAGGACTTTTCTCTGGAGGAACCGGCAATGTTCTAGACATTTTTCTTCTTGAGAATATTTCATTGCAACTAGAGTATCACATCTATCCTAAGCTTTAAGAGTACCCACAGACGGTATCATTTTTTTTATCAGTACTGCATTACTTTGGGTGTAGTCTGTGTGTATGTGTATAGCCAACTCATCTAAAGACATTAGTGTCAATATAGGGAGCCCGTGCCACTGTATTACAAACAGAGCTGGATTAAAATCCACATGGGCCTGGAGCTTGTGGTGGTCAATTATATGTGGGCCATAACGCTGAACTCTCCTTTATCACTCAACACCCTCCTTCATCACCTGGCACCAAATCCAGTCATCTAGCACCAAATCCAGACCCCTGCTTACACCGCACTCAGGACTCTACCAGCAGCACCGGCTTTCCATAACCAGGGATCCTAACTCCTGTGTAGGTGAATTATGTGTAGGTGTATGTGAGTTATGCTTGCAGGGCCTCCATCTGCGGGGGGACAGCCAGCCGAACTCCTGCCCCGGGCCTGGAAAGAGCAGGGGCCTGGCAGGAGTCTGCTGGACGGCGCCGGGCACCACTCTGCTGCACGCACGCACATGTCAGAGCGGTAAACGGGGAGGACCCGGGGGCGGAGGGAGAGATAGGTGGGGGGGGCAGGGCCCAAGGAGTGCAGTCTCAGGTCCCATTATTTCTGATGGTGGCTCTGACTGCTTATAAATTTGCCAGCAGCTGAAAGCTTAAAGCAGTTTTGACATAAATAAAACTAAATGTGCCCATTGTTCTTTGGTCAGGTTTGAATCTCATTCTCTATCGATGAAACTATATATAATTTTAGAATAAATATCTAGTAATATAATCTTCTGGGCTCTATTGATTCTTTAGAATTGACATATTTAAAATGATCAGCTCTGACAGTAGCTTTGTAATGTCTTAATGGAAACATTTCAATAAGGAAATAGTTTAGAGAACACTGTAACTTATGGTTTAAACCTTGTGTGGGTGTCGTGTGCTCTACCAGGAATTCATTTCTGTCACATCTTTCTCTGCTTCCCAGTCTGTGTCTCTGCTTCAATTACATGAACCTTTTCCCCGTGTGCTCTCAAATCTTAGGCTTCAAATTGAGGGGATTTTATTTCTGAGATGATATTTCAGTCTATTCGCTGGGTATAAATAATTACTGACCCAGATGCCCATAATGGTTTACAATCTGCTTCTGAAAATGTTCATTTAACTGGAAGCTGCAGAAAAATCATTTGCAAATATTTTCTCCATGTGTAATTAAAGTTGGGAAAAGTGTGGTCTCTGTTGGGTGTGAAGTGATAGGCAGGGATCATTTATGTAGTGTAATTTGCTATTATTTATTTAACAGGGTTTTTTTTTTTTTTAATACAGCGTCATAGTGCTTTACAATCACATCATTCACATCAGCATTACTGGAGTTTACTCTCTAATTCCCTAACATACACACACAAACATACATAGGCTGTCCTAGGCATAGGCCTCATAGGGTCCCACAAGTCAGAAGGCGCGGCACAACCCACATCAGACTCTTGCCTGACCGCTGACTGTAGTTTCATGAATCAAACACACACAATAAATAAATAAATAAAGGTATATATAACATATAGGTACATTTTTATTAAACGCCTGCCAGCTCGCCCACTGAAGTCAATGCGGGATTTTGCAGTTACCTTAAACTTGTGCTGCTACGGCCCCAGGTCCAAAAATTTTGGGACACTCATGTATCTGTGCAGGGAACCCTTGTCTATCCAGGTATAGTAACTACAAGGAGATCCCATCCAAAACATGCCAGCCCATCCTAGATCCAGCCCTCTTAGAGTTAATAGGGGATTATTTGCAGGTATACGGTTAATGTGAAAGTACTGACATATATAATTTTATTTTGACATTTGACAACAGACAGTCATCCGAAGCTGGGAGGTATTTATTCATATTGCCCTTTTGTATGCTATTTAAAATAATGACCTATGTTTTTGCTTTTTGTATAGCACAAAACATGTTTAGTTGGTTTTCTTTTTTTTTATAATGAGTTATTTTAATGTCTCATTAAGTTATGCATAATTAATCACAGATGATAGTATAAGTCAGTAGAGTAAGAGCATGAATTTAGCATACCAAAGATTCATAATGGACTAAGACAACTTGAACTGAAAATAAAACATTGGCAATTATCCTATGCGGATCAGCTTTTTATATATACAATATACAATTTAAGATTTAATCGTAATTAGATTATGCTTGACTTCATATACAAGAATTACCTAACATATTGTTACATTTTTGGTATTATCAGTGACTTAAGTCACTAACCTTGATCTTACAATATGTTCGGATGTAATAGAAACAAAACTGGTTTTAAAACACTTTATCATATTGAATGAACCACTCTATGACAGAACAGCGTTCCCCTTGGATTGTGGTTATTGACCCACATATGGTACCATATTGTATAAATTTTCATACTTCATGCTGATCATTCTAACATCTGGTAAATGGTGTTTTTTTTTACAAATCTGTCATTCTGGATCACTAAATTAATTGAAGCAGATTTATACACCACTACCTCACTGACTAAATGATCTAATTAAAATGAAACCTGCTCCTTTATGCCAAAATTATAAAATAAATGTTATGGAGAAATTTCAAGATTTTTTCATAAAAGTTTTTTAAGAATGTCCAATGTAAGGAATATAAGATTAATAATTTAGCTCAATTAAAAGACTCTATTCATGTGCATACATAATTAGTCTTTTCACTGTAATGGTGACTTTACTACATCTCACTTTGTTTAAATATGTCAGATGTCAAAATAGAAACTGATAGCATTGAAATTTAGACCTCAATGTCACTGAATAGAATAGGTGGGTTTCTGGGATTGACAATTTCATATGAATGGACTGATGACGGATGAGGTTGGCAATGGACGTTCCCCCTTGAAACATATAGTTGTTCTATCTTAGTATATATATATATATATATATATATATATATACTGGCCCAGACCAGTGCTTTCTTAAATTTCTGTGGCATTGAGTCATTAAGCATAATATAGATCTCAGTAGTAAAAAGTGCATTCGTGGTATTCTATAGGGGTATATTTAACAAGCAGGGAATTTGCTGGGGAATTAAAAAGTGGGGAAGTTGCCCATAACAACCAATCAGATTCGAGCTTACATTCTCCAGTATGTAAAATTAAACTGAGAGCTCGAATCTGATTGGTTGCTATGGGCAACTTCCCCACTTTTCAGTTCCCCAGCAAATTCTCTGCTTAGTAAATATACCCCATAGTGTATGGCTGGGGAATTCTGAACAAAAATGTGATGTGGGTGTTTAACAGATAAATGATTTATTATATATGGTTATGCACTGATGGTGTGCACCTTTTTCCTCTTTGCTTTATTTCTATGTTTATATTTATTTATGTATTTATTTATTTCAAATTTTATCGTTAATCAAGTCAGCATGTCACTCAGTTCGACTTATTTAATATTTTTATCATCGTCTTAATTCTTAAGTTTATGGTGGTAAATATGTGTAAATGGCTTCCAGGTCAAGTTAGATACAGTAAAGAGCCATTATTCACTATGCAATCTCTACATCTTTTTGGAGTTATATACGGATACTTTTATACTTAACTTTATGTGGAACTCTGCATCAGTCAGTACTCTGTATCAGTCAGTACTCTGTATCAATCTGAACAGGTGTTTGTCTATTGGGTTTTGCTGTATAATACCACATTCAGATTGCCTGGGCTTTAAAAAGCCGCAGGCATATCTGTGGTGCAGAGCCGGCGGGGCAGCGTGCAAGTCCCATTCAGACTTGCACGAAATGCCGGCTCTACTGCGAAGCCGGCGTCCCGTAATGAGGTGATGTCACCTAAAAGGACTGTGATCGTAACGATCACATGTCTTTTTAGGCCAATCACCTCTCCTTATACGCACTGGAGCCGGCAGGCTGGCTTCAGACGCGTTCAGACTGCAGCAAAGTCGCAGACGAGCCGGCGAAAACCCTTCTTTTTCGCCGACGTTCAGTGGCCGGCTTTTAAATAGTGAACCGTGGGCCGGCCTTTTCACTGAGGCCGGCCTTTTCTGAATAGGGTATTACTGTGACAGCTAAGCCTTTTTTCCATTTGAAGTCTGAACCTTAATATGGGTTTAAAGGACATTTAGTCCAGCATTGTCTGCCAGTTTTGATATTTTATTATTATATATTATATTTTTTTGTTGTATATATTATAAGATATACGGTATGAATGTTGATTGACTTGAAGTATATCTGATGTGGTGCACATAACTGTCAAAGGAAGTAATAAATGAAACAAATTTACTAATGAGATAATACCCTGAAGGAGATGTAACTGTGTCTTAGTAAATTGATTAGCAACAATGTAAAATTTTTATCAAATGAAACTAAATGAAAATAAATTAAATTCAAATTCTCCCAAATCAATGTACAGCACAGTGTATAAGCAGCATTTACATAAATGTGCCTTTTGGAGGGTAAAATAATACCATAGTCATATATATGTGACATCATTAAACATATTTTTGAATCTGAATCATTTTTTTTGTGGAAATTTAGAAATGGTGGTATGAACATTTAGGAGTGGCGGTATGGAAACACAGAATATAATGCAAGTCAATGAAGATTTGTAGTTTTAGTTTTAATTACATCAGTAATAGAATGGCATACCCCTGTACATACCCCCACTTTGAGCTCTGACCTGGATCGTGATAGTTTTGCTTATAAAATAATTATTATTACCCTGTTATTTCATTGTATGATTAAACATACATAACAATTCATAAAATTCAACTTTGCTGCTTAGATGTGAGTACATTGATGCTGTTTTTATTCCCTTGATAAATCACCAAATGAATCTAATTTACAGTCTATAATATCCAAAAATTTCCCCAAGTTAAAAGTTCTCTTTTTTAATATCATATAAACGATCACAAGGTTTGACAACTCCTGATTCTGTGAAGTTAAACAAAATTGAAAAGATCAAAGTTAAAACTGTCTTGTTGAAAGGTTAGAAGGTGAAATCTTTTGTGCTCTGCCGGATCAGAAGGAATAAAAATGTGCAGTCCTCCTGTGTTTGGCGCACAACACTCATTCTGATTAGGCATCTCATTTTCATTCATCCATAGTAATGTCTTCCTTGTAGTGAAACGTATAGTTATATTAGAAATGTTTAAATATTAATATGAATAAGGCTGTCATGTCAGAGAAAATTCTATAGATAACATTGAAATTGGCGTATTCTTCAATGTACCTTAAAATATGGTCACTACGAAATCTTCTATACAGAGAAGCTTCGACTTTGTCTAAACTGAGATCAATGATGAAACTTTTAGAAGCAGTAGGAATTGTCTTTTGTGGAACTGGTGGATTCCTCAGTGGAGCAAACTTGGCGAAGCGGATTTTGTCTATTTGGCGATAGCTCAGTTTTTCTTTCTGTACAGCACTATGCCAGCATAAAGATCTAAAAGAAAATGAAAAATATAAAGGCCAGACCAAGCAGAGGACGTGAGGAATTTAGAATTTCAGGGAATAAAGGCATGACTGAGAATATATAGCCATGACTTGATACTTTACCAGATAAGATGCTGTCTCATAGCATTTGACTGCGAATCTTGATGACCATGATAAGGATCATGCATTAATGTTATATATCAACTGAAGAGCTCATAGACTTATATTTCCCATTTTCTGTTTTATCAGTACCTCCAATTGACACTTTCAAACTTCTAGTCAACAAGTGATGCTCTACTGTACACTCACTGATTTCGACTCTCTTTGTAGTCTACAGCGTTCTATTAAGGGTCTCATTTCAGCTATTTATCTGATGTTAGCCCGTGAATATTCAGATGCCGCTATTTCTGACTCCTTTGAACTGCCATGAAATCAAGACCTTCAGCATGTGTTGGATTGCAAGGAATGGGAGGATGCAAGGTCATGGATTGCCTCCACATCCATTTATGTTCTTATTAAAGAAATGTGTTATAAACTTTATTATAGGTGATATATGGTTCCTTCCAGTATAGTCTGGTTCTCATTAAATGCCCTGGATACATGTTGGAGTGGGTGTCAATGTGCTGGTATATAACTTTATATTTTGTGGAAGTGTCCCAGGATCAGAGCACTATGGGCTGAAGTTTTCGTTCCCTTCCAATTTACTACATATTACCATACCTTTTTAGCCTAAATGTTTTCTCTCTCTAGGTATGACGATGACTACGACCCATCAGAATAAATTGATTCTTCACCTGACATCTGCAGTGACATGCCTGATTTCCTTGTTGTGACATCTTTTTTTCTGAGGTTATCACAAAAACTTGGTACGTATACAAAATGAAATACATGACTTGCACTCTACGTAATTCGTCTCTAACTTTTAGTAAAACTTGGGAACCCTTGCTTGCTATTTTGGCATTCCACATGTTTTATTGATTGATTATTGTGAGGGTTATATCCCTTTTCTATACCATTCCTCTTTTCCCTTTTCTGTCTTTCTCATTTCCTTCTTTGAAAGGCTGCCCACCCGTCTTCTTTTCTCCCTCTTTCTGCTGTATCATTCAGATGAGTTACAAATCAAGGATACACCAAAACAGGTTATTTTATGTAATATGTTTTGTTTGTACAGAGATTGGATAAATATGCAAAGAACCCTCATCCAGTAGTGGTTCTGTCCCAGGACTATGAAATAAAAGGACCTGCATTGGATATAATAGTATAATTGATTGACTACACTCAGTCACCTAACAATATATCATTTATCGCATGTCTTGCCCCATCATCTTTCCATTGTGTTTACTAAAACAACAAAGTATGGTCATAATGGAGAAATGAAGAAATATAATTGACCACATTTTAAAATAGTACTTCATTAAACCTGGGTCTTTCCATTTCATTCTAATGTACAGAAATCGGAGAATGACTGTGTTTTATTTGATTATGTTTGTATTATTAGTCCACGTCTAAGAGCAAAGAATACAAGTGGGAAAATAACTAAAAACAGATTTCACTTGACCCCCTAGCCCGGACAAATGAAAGGGTGTGATTGGCAAATTGGTGTACCCATAGAAAGATACATCCACAGAAATATACAGGACCATACATTAAGCAAATTAGGTGTTAGCAAAACATATTATAATTATGAAGGGTTAATATGTTAAGATTTCATTGCAGAAAGCAACTTGCTTAATAGCTTTTTGTTGTTTGTTCTATTCATGCTTGATGATGTAAAATAGATGCACTTGTCCATAAAAATGTCTTTTTTTAGAATTGCAAAATACTCACAGTGTGTAACAGAATATAAAAGAAATCCACATTGGACATCTATGCTAATATCTCCTATTAAATCTATGCTGCAATATTATATTTTATTTATGTTGTTTGTCTTCCAGGCAAATAATTAGGAAAAAAATCCTAACAATTTTAAAATATGGTACTATGCGTATTTATAACAAACATTAATTACACTACATTAAATACTCATTCGTTTATATTCAGAAATTAAAACGCTAGAAAATGTATTTAATATACATGTTGTTACATTCATGATGTCAGGCTCCAGTATTTGTAATGATCCCCCTCTAGTGGACAGTGAAGATGCAGTTACAATGACATTCAGAATATTTACTTGAAATCTTAAAGAAATGCAAAATGAATGATAGATTTACAAAAAACTATTATAGCATAGTGTGTTTGTTCATTGTAATTGTGTGATATGTACACAGAATTTCACAGGATTTACAAAAACTTACCTTGCAGGCAAGGTCCCACAAACGATTACCGCAGACATCAATATTCCTCAAGGTCCCAGTGCACGCGCAGTAAATCAGTTATGGGTCTCTAAGTCCCACTGAATGCTACTGTGCATGCCCCAGAATGGCAGGACTTCAGCTCTGCATATCCCGGGTCATGTAAGTTTTCTTGCTTCTCTTTTTATTTAATTTATTTAGTTTTTTTTGTACTTTGGACACCTCAGTAGTGTTGATTGTTGAAGAACAAAGAAAGTCAGTTTTTTTTCAATCAGATTTGTTTTTATTTTTTACATATATTTCATTTATTTTCACTCTCTGTACTATCCTAATGGTTCTGCTGGACAGCTCCATGTATTTCCTCTGTGTTCATGCTTCTAAGTACTTCTTGATGCTCTAGTTCCCCCAGTCCTGTATAGCTCTCTTACTTTCTCACTGCCAGATTATTGTGTAGGAAAACAGACTTTATTATGTTTGTTAATCTTCAATTATATAACCATATAGATATACACCACCAGTTTACTCTTTGTCAACCATATTCATAAAATCGTGGGGAATCGTGAGTCATTGGGGAGTATGTCAATATAAAGTGTCCTGGCAATTGGTTTCCAGTGCGATAGTTGTATTGCCAACAATTAACCTGCCACAATTAAAATGCTGCCAGGGGCATCTTTCCCGACATAAATTTTGTTGTTGTAAATACCCTTTTGGTAATGATGCAGCCAACATTATGGTGTTGACTGAATCACTGATGAAATAGTGATAGTTGCGATGGTGACTGCATTCCTGTGGCCACTAAGTAACTGTAATGTCTATGGGAGGATTTACATGGAAATAACAAACAATGATTATGAATATCTTACAATGGTCCCATTAGAAAATCTCATTTTGCTCATTTAATTTTTTATTTTTAATTGTAAACTATAAATGAATGGAAATTGTAGTTTTATTGAAACATTGAAGGTGAAGATTCACCTTCCAGGATCTATATGTAGTAAACTGCTGGAGATAATGCGAAGCAACCAATGAGATTCTAGCTCTCACTTTCCTATTACATTCTATAGAATGTCAGCAAGAGTCTGGTTGCTATAAGCAACTTCTACACTTTTCGTTTCTCGTAGTTTATTTAATTTAGCCCCAGGACTTTACACAAGGAAGCCATCAGAATCATAGGATCTTATTTTAATGCATTGAATACTATTACACATTAATAAGTGGATCCATACTTACATACAATTAAATTTATGAGTGTAAAGTTACAAGTAAGCAAAACCATGTTAAATTGGAGGAGAGGAAATTGCAAACAATATTAGAATTGAGAGATGATGTTTCCTAGCACAAGTCTAATAACAGTGTAACAGTAACACTGGTCAGTATCTGTGTGCAACATGCAACAATAAAGTATTCTCCTTGCATGCACACACTGACATTCATTTTACCCCCCTGCAATTCACCATGGTTTTTCCCATTCATAAATTTACGCTTGTAAGTTCAATAGTCTGGATTTAGTACCGACTATGGTATTTTAAATGACTCTAATACATGTGATTTATAAATTGATTATGGCCTAATTCACAATAACCATTTTCTACTCTAGGCCTAAGTAGTCTGTGGCGTTGTGAACAACCTATGGATATGGATATATAGTTATTAAGAAGAAGCATATATATAAAAGAATGTCACATCATTTAGTTTTAATAATGTACATGTAACATGTAACAATGGAAGTATATTTCTTATATTATAAAGTAAATTGAAACACTCTATCAATATTTTATTGAAATATTTTTTCTTAGAATAATTTTCTTTCCTCATCTCTATCACCTAATACATTTTGTTCCTAGTGAAACCATCTAGCTGTGTGTACTCATTTTAAAAATATCCTCATTATGAATAATTATTTTAGTTTAATATTAATGACTACTTTTGTTGGAAGATAGATATTTTTTCCCTTGTTGTCTCTTCTACATAAAGCACAAAGATATTACAGTCAATGAAGTGATTACAATCAGCATGTAATAATTATATTTTACTACTATGGAAATGAGTAAGGAAAGAAAGAATCATTTATCAAACAATTGCACTGTGCACTAGATAAGCAAGTACTGTATGGCACAGATGAGTGGACGCATATTGAAAATGTTAATAATTGTCCATAGAAATGCGGTGGGGAGTATAAAGCTGTAATTATGTACATTACTTATATAAGGGTTATGTATTTCATAAAGCAAATTATGTAAATAGTAAAAGTAATTGAGGAGTTCCATGACCTTAGGCTAAAGTCTCCATTCTGTCCATACAGGGCACACAATGGAAAGGTGTTATTCGGAACTATGGGCTCCATTGCATCTCCTTACTGTCTCCTCACTGCGAGCCTACTTCGACCGCAGACTTACGATGGTCAGTGAGATTACCACAGACATTGTAGATCCTCGCTGGTTTTCTAAGTCTCAGCTCATGTGCAACAAATCATTTCTGGAACTTTAAAAGTTTCTAAATCCCAGATTGAAAGCTACTGAGCATGCGCCGGGACAAAGGGACTTCGGCTCTGCAGTGACTGCTATGGGCAATATCTTCACTTTTCCAATCCCACGGTTTTGCAAATGTAGAGTTAGAAAATGTGTAATGCATTTTATAGACTAAAGTAAATGAAAGTAAATTAAATAGATGGCTCAGTCCACTTTAGGTTAGTCCATTTTAATGTTCCAATTCAAATTTGGAGGGTGTTTTGTGCTTGTTTGTATGTTTAGTGTGAAATCTGCAAATTGATGAGCCTAATAATGAGTCAGTGTAGTAGTAGGACCAAATAGGCCAAATAGAGCAAAATAATATAATGTAATTAAACACATGAATTATTCGTGAGCCAGTGATGTCACCTCCCCGAAATAATGGACACACATGTAATAAGGACAAAAACTTAATATTTTGGGCCTAAATTAACTATTTAGTTTTAATCACTTTAAATGGAACTATTAAATACTGCCTTTAACTATTAACTACCTAACTTGATGGTGGCAAAAGAAAGAAGATGCATGTATAATTAAGCTGAAATGCAATAATATAATACAATCAACATATATAAATGTTACAAGTAAAAATCTCGAACGTCACAAAAAATTCCCAACACCTTGGTACTTAGAGACTCTCCATCTGGAGCGAGTCCCTATATGGACTAAGCCCCATAAAGAATATTAAATTAGCTGCCTTGACCTTCCTCCGTGCCAAACCACTACCCCCAAGACATGAAGCTGCTTTCCTCCCAGGGAGGGAGATGGGGGGGTGTGGGGGAGTCTACATAGAAAGGGGACCCAGCTCCTGTCCAGGACCCTTAAATAAACACATCAGGGACATCCCTTTACAATACCCAGGGAACAAATTAAAGGACATGTCTGTAAGTGACATAACGAAGCTCTAGAACATTCAGTGGGTTTATGCCACTCGGGCTAAATACTTAACCATGCCTTTACTTTTTATAGGGAAAGGAGAAGCAGTGTTCAAGTAGCCTGTATATCAGAGAAAACAGAGTGTTCCATTATTAGGGGACTGCTAACACTGCTTTTGTAAGGCCTTAAATAGTTTCTGTCTGATTTATCAGAATAATAAAGGGTCTAATAATTTTTGCTGATTGTTAATAGGTCACAATACCCACCCTATTCGAATTAAACCACTTGAATCTAAAACAAAATTATAAAATGGTTATTGAAAGGGTTGATACATTGTAGCCTCATACTTCCCTTCATACTATAACATTACAGAAGTATATAACTAAAGAACCTAAACAAAACACCTCCAACACACTGTTATTTGATCTTCTAATAAATGTGTCATTATTGATAAATGTATAATTAGTCAATGGCAGGAAGTCCAGCATGCTGTCTTGCACTGTCCTGCCTCAATGTGTCCGCCAATAAAGTCAGGATCAGCCCTTGGGACAGTAATGGTCCTAGGGAGTGCCCAGCTTATGTCTTATCTGACAAGTGATATTGTTGTGGAACAAGTGAATAAGATGTAAGCTCTCTTTATCACTTGCTAAAACGTGACACCCCACAGAATGATGGGAAAAGCGCTGACAGAATCGGTGGTAAATTCCAGCAGACAGAAGATGAGTTGAAATCTGAATAAAACAGTTTTATTTTTCATATTCCTGCCCTTTCTATGGCCAAAAATAGAAAGCATGGTGTGGATGTCTGCCGTAATCTGGAAGTCTCTGCTCCTTTGTGGAAATCAACATATGCTGCGTTGAATAAATTATACATTTGTGTACGATCATTGTCATGTTGGGGTTTTTTTCTTCTGTACAATGTATGTATTTCAACAAGAACTCTGATAAGAAAATTATACTTTTTTAAATGCAAAGTATATGTAAAGTTGTGCGGAATGAAATGGATGCTTTCTGTGGCTAATTTTAACAAAACATCATATTTTGGGTTATAAAAAGAACAACAACGAAAACAGTATAAACATTCAATTACATTACAACGCTAAAAAATGGAGTATAGTATCAGAAACGACTCATTTATTTACATAAAGTAATTACATATTTTGACAGAAATGAATAAGAAAAGAAGCAGCGAATATGTTTCCTGGGGAATATTCACACTAACCTATCAATAATCAGAGCTAATTATCTTCTGAACTGTAATTTTTCTTCTTCAGCACCGTCTTCGCATTATGAATGTTCTGATGTCGAATCCAACGTCCTTTTTGCCTGCTAAAAATACAGTTGTTTATTCTAATGTATTGACATTCATGAAGCCAACTTGTCTTTTGCTGGTGTCAGATGTGAAAATAAATAGATATTAAACTGTCAGTCACCGAAATTACAAAGTCCGGGGAACATCTCTCAGACTTTCTATGTTTGCTTTGATGGACACAGGTGTTTAAGTGTGATGAAATACCGCAGGGCCCTTGGAGAGAACGTGGAACTTGGAGGCAGCTTTGAATTTGCCACACAGCATGGATGAAATTCCTATCCCCCACCCCCGGGCCCCTGAAATCTCTGCTTCTTAAAAAGCAGCATATAATGTGCCTGTCTCCGCGTTCCATGCCCTCAGTCCCTGGGTTTCATGATTGCAATTTGCATACCTCCCAAAACAGTGCAGAGGTTACTCCTTGTGGTTTTCTACACAAAATTGTGGCAGGAACCCTTCCAGATTTTAAATTATTCACAAGACACTTCGAGCTAGTCATCTGTCACTAACAAACAAACATTAACACTATTAAAAATTAATGGTCATTTGATAGCGCGGCAAGTCTGAGGCTCGTCTTTGTTTGATAAGATCTCCAGAAAGCTATCTTCATGTCTTAATGCCACAGACCATGTATTACTTTCCGCCGAGAATTCTCCTCGCTTTCATGTTATGGTTTATCTGTCAAAACACTACAAAAATTAGGATCTTTGTACATCACTGTACTTTAAACAGCTATTATAAGTGATGGAGAGATTGACAGTTTCGAGACATCTGCCTAATAACATTTTGAGGCATGCAAAAGTAAAAGTTCACATAGCAAAAGACTTTATGCCGCAGGGTTTGTATTATTTTTTATTTTGTAAAATGAATATATTATAGATTGAGGAAATAACAAACACAAAATCCTACAGTGTAGTGAACTGTGTGATATATATATATATATATATATATATATATATATATATATATATATATATATTATTTTTTATTGTGGACGATTGGCGGCTCATTGTTTAGAGTGATCCCTCTTCACTGATAGGGTTAAGCGTGGGGACGCCACTCTCGTTGCCATGGCTACCGGCAGTGCCGGGCGCATTGTTTGCACGTTGCGGTTCCCATGTGGGACCTGCTGTGTGCGTCAGAGTGCGCGACGGTAATGCACGTGAGCCGGGTACGGGAGAGGGGCGGAACATGCTTCTATCGCTGTCCGGGAGAGGTGTTCCTCTATTGGTGAGTCTAAGGGGAGGGGGGGTATATATTTTGGCTTTGT
>JABWIB010000392.1:80801-101973 GCA_016617825.1 Platyplectrum ornatum
CGGCAGCAGCAGCATCATCATCAGCAGCTGCATCTCATGTGCTCATTCAGCGGCAGGCCACACTGTGCATCTGTGGCTTCACAATTAGCCATAGTGCTAAAAACCTCCTGGAAAAACTCCGGAAAGTCATAGAAACATGGCTTACACCACTCGGACTCTCCTCAGGATTTATTGTTTCGGATAATGCCACGAATATCATTAAAGCATTACGATTGGGCAAATTCAATCACGTCCCATGTTTTGCGCGCACCCTCAATCCGCATTCCACAAGTGCGTGCAGAAGATTGCAGCAATTGCAGGAAAAGCTAAATTTGCCAACACATCAGTTAAAGCAAGAGGTGTCCACCAGGTGGAACATTGTACATGCTTCAACGAATAGAGGAACAGCAGAAGGCCATTCAAAACTACACCTCTACCTATGACATTGGGAGAGGGACCGGAATGTACCTGAGCCAAGCGCACTGGAAATGAATTTCTGTCTTGTGCAAGCTTCTGCAACCCTTTGAAGTGGCGACATGGGAAATAAGTGCAGAGACTACAAGCTTGAGTCAGGTCATTCCCCTCGTCCGCCTTACATGTGAAGAGGATGAGGATGAGGAACCGATGATGAGGATGTGTAAAGCCAGTTTGTGCAAAGTCCATTTCCAGCTTCTTTTATTTTGTGGGGGCCAGAACGAAGCAATTGTTTCAGCAACAGCTGACAGCTCTTGTCACAGAAATCCCTGTCGCGGATGCAATTGCTTTGTTAAATGGTGCATGTCCTGAATATCATAAAGGTGGGTGGGAGGGCCCAAGGACAGTTTCATCTAGCACCACTTTTTTTTCTGCTCTTTGGAGCATTGAAAACTCTTTGTACAGTCAGTTTATGAAACTGCCATATAGAGTCTCACTGCTCTGCTGTGCAACTTCGGGATGTCATGGGTATATGCTGCTGAAAATTGTAAATTTCATCTTGACACAATGTCACAACAATGGTTCCTAAGATGCATACAGCAGCCCCTGATGCATACAGCATCAAAAAAATAATTTTTAATTCCGTGAAAGTATATGTCCTGACAACCCCACTTTACCAGTTGCTACCCTTTATTAGTATTATGGAGTGCCTTACCTTTTTATGGCCCACAAATCCCTTTCCTCTAATTTAATGGCAGCAATGTTATATTATGGGTTATGGGTTTGGCTGTCTAGGCCATTTTACCAGTCAACACAGATTATCCATGTTTCACGCATATAATGCAATCCATATCCTGATACAATTCCTCAGAAGCATCCTTAATATCTATGTCAGCATGTTGACACTTGACAGACACAGGGGTGGGAGGTCCAAGAGCAATTTCATCACGCGCCTCAACCTCAGGTTAAAAACTGAGCGGAAACGAATGTTATTGAGGTCTATAATACTTTAGGGACCAAAAAAGGCCCAAATTCTGCGGTTTTAGCCATTTTTAGCATTTTTTGCAAAAAAATCCAGATCCAAAACCAAAACCAAAACACACAAGGGCGGTTTTGGCAAAACACATCCAGATCCAAAACCAAAACCCCAAAAAAGGCCTGGCGCACACCACTAGTTGCATTATGACACTGGATACCATGATTCTCTCCCCAATGGTAAATCTGAGCACACACTCCATTATATTTTATACCTTAGCATTAGGTGCCCTGGTAAACAGCATGTGTTGCCAATAGTGTCCTGATATTAACACCACACAAGCTGCATACAGGTCTGTAGCTTTGCACATGATCCCTCCTCTAGCACGTATGAGTTATCCTGAAGCTCCCTTATATCTATGGGCTGGCGCTTGAAAAGCAGATCAGTGTGTAAAGTGTTTGGATCGCTTATTGCGGGTTCTTTAGCATACCAGATTGGCATGCTTATATTTAAACCTGGCCCCTCATGGATTTCTAACGCATAAGAAACTTTAGTTTTATATTCAATATAAACGTACTATTAACATTTACACAGGGAATCAGCATAAACACCGGCCAGGAACCGGTCCAATGTCCTGGTATCACCACACCACACATTTCTCCTGCTGGTACTGATAAATGTGGTAGATGACCCATAAGGCTAGTTTATTGGCTATCTTTATTTTAATTTATGGTTGCTCTGATTTTCTGGGTCTACTGACAATCTTGATAGGTGACCCATGCAGCTAGACTATTGGTTGACTGCACAAGAAAACACAGAGGGAAAGGGGACAGAGCGCTGCAGAACCTTACACACTGACAGGGTGCATGAAAAGCCAGGAAATGGTAATGTCTTTTAACTACAGGTACTTAAAAAAATTGGAACTAGGAATTCGACAATCAGTAAGCAATTGAAACCATCATATAACTGGACCATAGCATTTTGTTGAGTGTTTTTGCCACATACTATAGGCCCAATGACCCACTAAATGTTTAATTGGAGCAATAATTATGTGAGTGTTTGGTCAGTGACAGATTGGGTTTCAATCCTCATCCGCACATGCATGGCTAGATCAAAAGGATGGAAATGACAGTAAATGCTGGAAAAAAATCTCCAACAACAGGTATGGTTGCCTATGGAAATCCATGGGAATACAAAAATAACCCTGACATGCTACAGTCCTGTCATGAGTTATATATGTTACAATGGGACACAACCTGCTGGGACTCAGCATGCAAGTCTATCCCCACAATCAGTGGGGGCATACAGTGTCGGACTGGGGTACCTTGGGCCCACCAGAGGACATCATTCTTGGGGCCCGTCCTCAGAGAAAAGGATTCTCCTTTTCTCTGGTGGGCCAGTCCGATGCTGGGGGCATATATAAATAACACTATAGCATTGTTCATACTCTTTGAAATAAAGGTCTCCATCAATCAATGAGCAATACATGTCTATAAATATACAATATTAGAACATTTATGACAAATATAGACCCATACTAAAAACAACATTTGTTGTCCTAGAGTAGTTTTTCCATTTGAATACATTTTTAAATACATTTTAATTATATCTCAAACCTTTATTATAATTAACTAGCACATCCATTAATCCTATTTAATAAAAATGTTGAAACATAACATAATGCTGTATAGGCTGCTTTATGATACCTCAACCTATTTTCCTTTACATATCTGATTGCATGTTACAGTGCATGCTTATTAGCAGTAATGACTATTCTGTGCGGTACTCATGGAATTCTGGATAGGTTATGTGCATTTTCTGCTGCGCTTATACTCCAGATTGAGACCACAGTGTGTCAAAGTTGCATATATAGTGCTGAATATATTCTCCATATCAGTCACCTGTTAAAGACAAGACTACTTATTATTTTATAAGACAGCCTAATGAAATTCAGACAATGGCAGCATCATAATAGTCAATTGACTTTAAACATCGTTATATCTGAGAGTATTCCATTAAAAGAAGCAACATAGAGAAGTTAAACTTTGCATGAACTGCAGCTTTGAATATATGCCATCGCTACTCTCTTCATTTGCATAAAATAAATAAGCTTTCCGCATGGATGAAAATATTAAAATTTATTTTTGCCATTTATTCCCAAAGAAGTCAATGAAATCTTTTGTATGAAAATAGATTTGTTGATTGGCACAACTCATCAAGGAACATAGACTTGCCTCATCATAACCTTCAATGATTAACATTTTTTTAGACAGAAAAAGAATTTCGCACAAACTAAAGCTATTTTCCAGCGCGGCAGAATGGTTTCACAAGGCTATGTACAATAAGGGACGCTTAAACATTGCCAGTTATTAAACTGACATGATGACACATGTAACAGGATGACAGAAAACATTAATATGCCTTATAAAGGGCATGGCATTATTAAAGTACAGATAAAAATATCATCTGCTTACAAAGAAAAGTAAAAATGATTTCATTATTTAGTGTTTGATTGTTACTATTAGTTGGTTAATTTCCCAAGTGGTGTCAGAATGAAAATGTAATCACATCCATTAAAAAAATGAAAGAGTGTCGAAAAAGTTTTCTTAAAAAAAGTAATTGGCCATGTAAAATGATTTTTATTGATGTAAATTTTTGATGAACTAGTTGATATCTAGCACCAGTAAAGGTTTGTTTGGAAAACTGAGTAAGTTGGGAAATGAATTATATTGGTAAAACTCTAAAGTTGAGCCTTTACTCTACCGATCATCGCTGCCTGCAGGAGGTGGCCGATAATTTGATTTATCGCCAGCACTCACTGGAACAATGATCAGTACTGAGGAGGGAGGGAGGATCTACAGAGATTGACAGGAAACTTTTGCAGCTGATTGGATATCTCTGCACTGATTGGCTACTGTGCCGGAAGGATGGAGATTGGCTACTGTGCGGGGCTGCTGGCAATGTACTTGTCAGGTAAGTGCCAATGGGTGGGTGGTTTAAGTAGGGCAAATGTGTGTCTGAGGTGGGGTACGGGGTTCAATAATTGGACCCCACCCACATTGATTCAATATTACCCCCACAAGATCAGATTATTGTCCTAGGGCAATAATCTTTTTTTTTTTTTTCATTTATCTGAGCCATACGTGCAAATGATTATTGTGCCAACACATGATAATTGGTGAACTTGCACGATAATCGTTCTGATGTATGGCCATCTTATGGGATACATTTTCTCTACAGTGGTTTAGGCGAACAAAGGATACTTTTAACATTAAAGTATGGCAGTTTGAAACAAATCTGTTGGATTTTTACTTATAAAAAAGAGTAAAACAAAATTAATAGAAATAGAAATGGATACCAGTAGGGCATAATGGGGCTTGTATGACAATGTCAGTCAGGGCATGCTAACACTTGTAGCAAAACAAGCAGTAGCATTCCTTGATCCCTAATACTAAATGCACCTAATTCTATGTCAATGTATTACAAACTTTATAATTAATCAAAATAAAAACAACAATGTAAAAAATGAAACTTGGCATTCAGAAGTCTTCATTCTTGTGCTTGGCAGACTTGGCGATGAATGTACACAATGGCATAGATATGCGCAGGTGAAATGAATCATCTATGCCATCCTGCCACTAATAGGTTACCTATTTATAAGCTCTGAAAGGACTGTTAGTTAATCTATCCCTAAATGTCAACGATAAAAACTATGCATATTGTGAAAAATGCTGGGCTTATGGAGGCATCATCAGTTCACACAAGCAAACTCCCCCTTGCTGCCTCTGGTGAACAGATAACAAAATGAGCCATTCTCTCTTTTATAGAAATCAAGGTGAATAAGAATAGGAGGTGAACCTCCTATATATGTCATAGTATAGGGAAGCGGGAGAACAGCTGGGCACCTCTCGTTTAACACACTATTTACATATTTTAAATAGATTTTAATAGATTTTTTTTATATTAAACAAAAGTTAAAGGTATCATTTTGAGCATACACATACACTGTAGAAGTAACTAGGAAATAAATGCAATATGAAGTTTTAACAATTTAATATGTATTCTGTAAGATTTATTCATTGCTAATATTTTATAAATCTCTAGAAAGCTCCTAATCAAAGTGCCTCCACTTTAGATCCAGGCACAGTGGTGTACTAGTGACCAGCATGTATATTTTATAATGCATTACTTCAATCACCAAACATTCTTTGTAGAACAATTCAAAGGAAAATGCCATCCACACAAGCCTAAGAGTACTGTAGGTCACGCATGTCTAATTGCAAAGGAAGTACATAACCGATACTGCTTTCAAGCCGCACCAGATCATAATTATTTCACATTTTTTTCAGACCTCATTTCGTTTTATTATATTTAAACAAGTTCTTAAACAAGTTAAATATTATTGTTACAATAATGCTTCCAGTGAAATCCGATACATGTAAATAAAGAAAATGAATTTAGATATTTGATGAAGGATTTCCCAAGGATTGTTAATTGTAATTGGATAAGTTTGATATAATTCAGTACAGCATTCATATATGTTTGTATACCAAAAAACTATTTTCTCCTAACTCCCATGCATTCTGATCAGATTTATTTGTATTTATCTAAGCAAATCAGTTAGACCGAATTTCAAACTATCCTGACCAGGCCTCGAAGTGGGGGTGTATATGGGGGTATGCCATACAGTCACTTCTCCCACTGATATAATTAAAAAAAAACCATAAATCTGCACTTCTATTATTTTCTATATTTCCATATCACCACTTAATGTCCAGTTTGACCTCTTAAGAGTATTGCACCAGATTCAGACTTTCTCTGGTTCTGCATTCAAAACTCCAAACACAGCACCAGCTGTCACATGATGCCAGATTGGGACTCCCGTGTTAATATCTATAAACGATCATCCACCTGCCACACTGAGAAACACGCAGAGGAGAAACAATTCAGAAGTCTGGATCCAAAGTATGAGATTAGACAACAACTTGGTTGTGCATATAAGTAGGGCCACCATCAGGAGGGTGAGGGTGAGAGTGAGGCTGTTCCCCCCTTCCTGGCAGGGACACGGCACCAAGTACTGGCGTGCAGCGAGGGAATACATATGGAAAACTTTCATGTGGAAGCTTTCCATCTGTGTTCCCTCTGTTGCAGCAGGAACTCACGTAGATTCTGTTATTGGCGTCTAACGCTAACCTTCCCGTTCTCTGTTCCATCCCCCACTCTTTAACCTAACCCGAACCCTCCCCTTCTCTGATCTGTTTCCTACCTGCAGCCCAACCATAACCTTCTCATTCTATTCCCTGCTCGCAACCTATCCATAACATTCAGCTTCTATTGACACAGGACCAGATTCAGACTACTGACTTACTCGCAACTTACTTAAGGTTGGGCAAAACCATGTTGAATTGCAAGGGAGGTAAAGTTAATGTTTTATGTTTGACACAGATACTGACCTGTTACACTGTTACACTGTTATTAGACTTGGGCTGGAAACATCATCTCTCAAGTCTAATACTGTTTGCAACGAATGAAATTTACCTCCCCTGCAATTCAACATGGTCTTACCCTCTCTTGAGTAAGTTGTCAACAGTACATAAAGTCTGAATCTGGTCCACTGACACTAACCTCTGTCGGGTGGTCACTCCGCTGTCCACCTTCCCATCAGGTAATGAATGTCATGATGAAGATGTATTTCAGTAATGAACGTATCATTTGCCGAAAAAGGGATATTTTGCTGTAATTAACCATTCATAATAATACTGACAAAATAGTTATTTTCAAAAATCAGATTTATCTATGTGAGTTTCCAACAATATACATTTTGTACCGGCAATCTCATCGAGTCTGTGGTCACCATGCAAATTTGTTTACAACTTTTCCATGTTTTGTTGTTTTTGTTTAATCTGTTTAATCTGTTAATCTTCACTATTATTCACTGTATTCTTGAAACAAATGTAAAAATGAATGTAAAATGAAAAAGTTAAGTGACAACGATTTCATAAACATTTGAGGAAGAATTTGCTTTCAAAAGATGATGGGCCTGATCCAGAGCTGGGCATCCATCTTATCTTTTTTTACTATGATTTCACTGATCAAAAGCCTGCTGCTACTATACACTGATAAGATATACCATTGATAAGAAAAAATAATTTAAATAGATTTTTTTAATGCTGGAAACTCAGCATTAAAAACCTCATTCACATTATTTACTTTTTCATTGCTTTTTTAGCAATGAACAAAATGAATGGAGCCAAAAGTGCAGGGAAAGGGGATGCTCCTTGTGCCCATGTGCTATCCAGAGGTGTGTATTTCACCTGTTCACCTGTGGGCGTGCCAAGATAGCAATTGAGGGCATATTTATACCAATAAGGATCTTTATAAAAAGCCTCCTTTGATAATTATCATTAGTAGCTATAGCAGCGGTCCAACATGTGATAATCAATACCTAAGTTAATTTAACTTTTTTTATGATGGTACACTGTGTAGTCGGCATATCTGTTATTTTAGGTTAAAATATAAATCTGCTCTGGCTCCTAATGTCTTTTTATTTTTATTATGATTAGGTTTTTATATAGCGCCATCAGACTGTCTGGTCACATGTGCCATAGTATATAAATGAATGTTTATATCTTCTTAACAACTAACATTGTCTGACCAAAAGGCTATATACCCATGGAAGGCCACTACATGATAGTACTAATAATAATGGCATAACATGCTAGATATCTGTCTACCCTTGACCAAAATGTCTAATTATAAATAACAGACCATTAAGGTCTTCAATTTGTCAAGTAGAAATATTCTAATGAGCCATGTATGAGTTTCTGTTAGAGAGACAAGCAATAAATTATGGGGTCATAAAAGGTTGAACTGCTATCAGCAGTCATTATTAAAATGTGCATCTAGCCTGCATTTATCAAAACAATTAATTCTCTGGAACCTAATAATGGATAATATGTCAAATGTATGTGACAATCCTAATAGAAGCGATAGTGAATGATTCGTAATTTATACAAAATCGGGGTAGAACTTTGGCATGTGGAGGAATGATCCTTTTCATGCGAATTCAATGAAATAAAGTAAATCTACACTCTACACTTCGCTGCTCTATATATATATATATATATATATATATTATATATATTTTTTTATATATATATATATATATTTTTTTTTTTAACTACACAGTCATACAGGAGGCCATTCCATTTTTGCTATGACTTGAGCGTCTTCTTTTTTTTTTGCAAATAATTAATACACAACTTGTTTTGGATCGTTATCTTGTTGGAAAATGAAGTTCTGACCCACAACGCGCCTTCTGGATGGAATTGAATGATGCTTTAATATGTTGCACCATTCGATCCATTATTCTCTCAATTCTAAGGGCCACATTCAGATTTACACTCTGAGCAGCGTAGAATTCCACATTTACCACTTGTGCCAAAGTTAAACCACTATTCACAAATTTAAAGTACACTATATAATGTTTTTTTTTTCCAAACTAAATAGAGTAGATTACAGGTACCAAATGATATTGAAGACTGCATGAAAGTAATGTTCACTAGGTATCCACTGACAGTCCCTTTCTCATTTCTAATTACGGTTCTGTTTGATCTATCTTCTATATTCTTAACGTAACAAAAAGCCTTATTAGTTTCCCAGTGAATCAATGTAATGGATTTAACATTAATTCTACTGTAGGCACAACTGTAAATGACAGAAAATGAAAGGTAGCACTAGTTGGCAGTGCTGTTTTGTATTTACATATTGGAACAAACACTGTCTTGTAATATTGATTTTCTCATATGAGCAGTTTCTAAAGAGTACAGATGAAAGCTACTCAGAGTGCCTCAGACATCAAGACAATGCTCCCTTTCCCTTTGCATAATCAAACAAGGTTAGTGAAACCATATATTTGTTTTTGCAGTAGTCGGCCTTGTTAAGTAACCTAGATTCTGCATTTTGATTTGCAGGTACATAAATGCCTTTGAAGAACTCCCAGCACAGGAAATGATTTACAAACATAATCACCCTGCTAGGAAGGCTGTATGTTTTCATTTATATATTTTGTTTCTTAGCATGTTTGCTTTGATTCAAAAGAAAAGAATGAATAAAATATACATCAAGATCCAATTGTATCATTGCTTTTAATTGTATACTACAGAAAGCATTTGTTTAGCACTACTGTATTTTAGCCTAGTGATCTTTGAACATTGGAATGTGCTGGTTGCAAGTTTACTTATAAGCATAGATTTTCATACAACGTATTAAATCCTAATGGATCTACATCATCAGGGTTGGATCCACCACAGGGTGACACGGGAACCTCCACAAACACTCAATTTAAAAAGAAAAGCTAACAAACATATGGAAAACCTTACATTTAGCTTCCGCCGACTGCAGCACATACACAGTGCCTGGACTGGTGTAGGTATATGTAAGAGGAAAGATTGGGGGCATACAGGTTAGAAAGGAAGTGCATGGACATACAAAAGGGAATTTGTAATTGTAATAATTGGGGCTGAAGGCAGTGATTTACATCGAATCACTGCCTTCAGCCCAGGTCCTGGAAGATTTGCCGACTCTCCAGGGACACCGGTAGAAATGCCCGAAATCCAGGAGCTAAATAAAGATAGAAAACGATTTCCCAGATATAGAAAATGCCACAACAGATTCATATTTTGGAAGTATGCCCATTTTAAGGTTTAGAATTTGTCCATAGCTCATTGCATTGATTATTCCATACTCATAAAACAAGTATTTGAATGACAGGTTAAGGCAGAAAACTGAGCAATATTTTGCTGTCATACACAAAAGTTAGTTGAACTGAGCCAAGATAAGAATAGCTTATTATATGGAAGTGCACAATGTGGAAATAAAGATGTAAAAAGCTAGAGATGAATTGAAAATGCACTGTGTTGTGTGTCCTTGTATGGTATAATGTCTGTTCAGACACACATAGCAATCATTTTTCTTCAAATAAACAGAGATGTTTATTTTTTCCTTTTATTTGTTATTGACATACATAAAATGTGAATTAACTTCCAATAAAACTTCACAGTGTGGTATGCTTTAACAAAACATTTGTGTTTTATAAGCAGTCAGTATTTTTTCTCTGCTAGGGGGAATAAATATCTCATTTTAATTGAAATCTTTATGTTAAAAACTATATAAAATTATATGATTTTTTAAGGGTTTTATATTTATATTTATGAATAGTATGGTATACCATTTTAAACACGAGATAAAACAGATTATTTTTATATTTTATGCTTACCTTATTAAAATAGTTACTATTAATGATGGAAACTACTATTCATGCTTATGTTGCAGATTTGGAGTGGAACCGAGGAACAAGAAGGAGAGAAGCAAGAGAGGGAGCAGGCTAAGAAGCACAATATGGATGGGTGACTTCTAGTAACCAGAGAATGAAGTACATATCATGTATAGAGAAGCTAGGATTTTCTAAATAATGTTAATTTGTTCTCTTGGCTTGGCCAGGCCTGGCACTGCAGTACCATCAGACACACATGATGACAACTCGGTCCTGCTGAAAAGTCCTATATTTACTAAACTGCGGGAATGGAAGTGGTGGTGTTGCCCATAGCTACCAATCAGATACTAGATGACGTGATCTATCATGTAAAAGGAAACTTTACAATTGGTTGGTATGGGCAGCATCTCCATATTTCCATTCCCTCAGTTTAGTAAATATAGCCTTTTTCACATTTCTTCCAAATAGAAGGCAAAGGGAGTCCCTTATCTGTTCTTTCAGCACCCTTCTTAAGCAATATACTGTATGTACCAGGCACAGTCAATTTATTCTTTCTTCTTTTATTGGTCTATTCAAATAATGTACAGTAAATGGCGACACAATAATAACCCTATATTTTTATGAATGCACAGCTAAGTAGAAAAATATATCACACCATAAAAAATATATAATTTTCAGTATACATAATGTATATGTAAAACAAAGAATTTTAATGTTTTTGCTACATTATATAAATGTGTGGTTTACATTTAAAGGTTTCATAAGGACACACTTAGCACAAACTTGTGAAACGGTTGGGAACGCAAATGCTGTAGGATTTATAATAATATCTCTCCACAACTGCATATTTTGATGGTCTGTGAGAAGAAATGTATTATGCATGATACCGCTTTGAAATATGTTCAGCAACAAGCCTGCAAACAGCTACATCACTTGAAGGCACTTAAGTGATTTTTTTTCAGCCATTAGGCAGACGCTTACACAGACCATAGCCGTATGTTGCTTTTCTTTATCAGACTCTAAATAATTTTAATGCGTGTTATTTTTTGGTGTTGATATAACTATTAAATGATCTTATGTGAATGCAAAACAAAATAACTGTTTGTAAAACCATTAAAGAACACAAGTTAAACTATGTTTGCGCATATATGATATTTCAGATATTGTTATTGTAAGATGTTGGATAAGGGGGACATTTTACCCTTGTAATAATGTATTGTGTACTGTACATTTTTAGCAGGCAATTCTGTTGCCATTATTAAATGCAATCGGGTAAAGAAATTTATTAGTAAAATTTTGATTATCTAATGTTATTTAATGGAAAATAATTGATAATATTTTCTTCCACTTTCACTTATCTCTTGAAGTCATCAGTTGTGTATTACATAGCAGAGAGCTTCTCTCCCAGCAGCTTCAGACAATGGGGTATATGTACTAAGCCGCGAGTTTGCAGTGAGATTGGAAAGTGGAGATGTTGCCCATGGCAACCAATCAGATTCAAATTCACATTCTCCAGTGTGTAAAATGAAACTAAAAGCTTGAATCTGATTGGTTGCTATGGGCAACATCTCCACTTTCCAATCTCACTGCAAACTCGCGGCTTAGTAAATATACCCCAATGTGTTGGAAGGGAGGAGGCAGTGAAGGAGCACAGACTGACCTGCTCCAATCTAAACACCAGCATTCATCTACCTGACAGTAGCACTTAAGGTGACCATTGTCTAGTGGGGGTATGGACAATTAGAAGTGGAAACACCTATATAATAGTAGTCAATGAATTTCAGTTTTTCAATTATTTCAGCAAGAGAACTGCCAGTATGTTATACCCCTGTATACACCCCCACTTCTAGCCCACACTTCGAGTCCTAATGAAATGGCGATAAAACACCTTTTAACACTAGGACACAATAAGTTTCATTAGTTGCAAACACTATTAGAGTTGAGAGATTATGTTTTCTAGCCCAAGTCTAATAACAGTGTAACAGTAACACAAATTTCAAAAATAAAGTATTCTCCCTGCATGCAAACACTAACATTCATTTTACCTCCCCTGGTTTTGCCCACACTTGAGTAAGTCGTGAGTAAGTCAATAGTATGTAAAGTCAGGATCTGGTTCACTGTCCATGCTTATTCAGGGGGCAGGCTCTGTACTAACTGGAGGCTTGGAGTTTTGCATAGGGGGTCAGTGTTTTATATGTAAGCCATATTGAGGAGGAACAAGTACGGTAGCTCCATTCATGCAGCCTTTGGCCATATAGGTTACAAAGTCTATGCAGGGTAGTTTACAGGTTAGTGCTACATATATACTACATGAGTGTTAATAGCTAATACCATAGAAATTAAATGAAATTAAAAGATATCAATTACAAATGCATACTACAAAAAAACAAGATAAACTCCAGTGTTCATGTTAGTGATACTTTTCAGATTAAACTTTTATAAATCACATCTAAAATGTATGTAAAGTCCTTAACCAGACGTTACATCAGTAAACTACAAATAAGACACACACATTATATGAGCACAATAGAAAACAATGTCTACTGTCAAGGTTACAAAATGAATTAGAACTAATCTACAGCCTGAAATTAAAAACTTTCTCAAATGTATTGATAGCAAACCTAATCAAGGACACTTTATATGAAAGGACACTTTATATGAAATCCAAATGTAATAGAAAAGTTATATAAATACTGTATACTACAGAAGTTTTATTAAATAATGAATGTAATGTAATTAACTGGCGGTAAGCAATGAAGATCTGCATGACTATTTGCAATGAGTTACAAGCTTACAATGTGTATATATGTCTTATAAAGGGCATCTTGTTCCAAGTACAAATCACAAGCAAATTGTCTCTGCGTGTGGCATACAGTTGTGACGCTTTAATGCTAAATAATGCATGCTAATATGACAAAGTTGCAGTTCCAACAGTAACAGCTAGGTGGCGTATCAATGTAAAAGATAACCATTGTCAATGGCAGGACAACCTGTGTGCTGTTACACATTAGTGCAGCCTTTTGACACATTTCTTAAAATCTACAAGTGACGGAGCCAGCCATGCATACTGGGACATGGCAGTGTTTTAGAAATGTTATAAAGTGTCACATCTGTATGTGATCTAAACCAGGACTTGAAGTGGGGGTGTATACAGGGGTATGCCATACTGGCACTTCTCCTACTGATGTAATTTAAAAACTTTAAATCTCCATTGGCTTCTATTATATCTTGTGTATCCATACTGCCACTTTTAAATGTCCATACCAGCACTTTTAAATTTCCACTTCGACCACTGATCTAAACTCATATCAACATTCATACACTCAAAAATGTTAGGTTGATAGTATATAAATCTTAGTAAAATGTACTTAGTAGTATATAAATCTTAGTAAAATGTACAGTTTTTATCCATTGTGTTTGTCTCTATTATAATAGCTTATAGCTTAGTGTAAATTAGTGACCCCTTTGAATTGTAATTAGTAATTACAGAGCAAAATTGTTTTATAAACAATTCCTTTTTTTTTGTCTTTTCCACATATTCCCACATTTGGGTTTTACTATTACTATTTCTATTTCTTTCTTAATGGTTTTTATTACTTATATAGAAAGAACACATTTGACATACTGTGCATTTGTGTCTTCTTTTAGTACTTTAGAATGTTTTATTGGGTGTTTAGCCTCTTTAACCTAGATTTAAAAGCTTTTTCATACTCCATTGATTGAGTCTGTGTATATTTCTTATATAAAAACTTATTAGCAATTTAAAACTAACACTTCCATTGAGACACATATTAGTATTTGTCTCCATTTGCTTATGCTAACACATTTGGCAAAAGTGAAGATGTTGTCCTTAGCAAACCATCAGATTCTAGCTCTTACTTTAACACACGCTCTTTACTTTTACACACACACACTCACACACACACACACACACACACATATATATATATATATATATATATATATATATATATACAGTATACAGGGCTTGAAGTGGGGGTGTATACAGGGGTATGCCATACTGGCACTTCTCCCACTGATGTAATTGGAATACTACAAATCTCCATTGACTTCTATTATATTGTATGTTTCCATACCACCACTTTTAAATGTCCATACCGCAACTTCTATGATAGCCTTATGTATAGTCTTCTAGTGTTTTGGATTTTTGGATTTATATTGGTGGATGTGGTCTTTTTGAATATCTTTGTGTATTTTCTGCAAGTAAAAATTGTTATATGAAATGAAACAGAGTGCTCACTCATTTTGTCCTTTTTATGGGATGTTCACATTTATATATAACAGTAACAGTATGGACATTTAGAAGTGGTAGTATGGAAACGTAGATAATGAAGTAACAGAACTATACAGAACTATAGAGAAGTGGTGGTATTGCATATCCCTGTGTACAACCCTATTTCGAGCCCTGTAGTTATAGGTATATACTGTAGTTTCAGCCTTTATATCTTGTAAGTGTCCAGTCTCTACTTCAGCCCCTTGTATGTTTGCCTACCCTTACGTTCTGCTCTTTATGTGAGCGTACCTAGAAACTGTCCTCTGTGTGTCAGGGTCCCTTCTTCTGTGGGGTCCCCAGGATAACCTCCCCGATTGTGAACTAGAATCCTGATACGGAAGGATCGGTAAATAAGGTGAGGGGAATACCGCCAGTTTTCGTCTATCTTGTGTGCACTGTGCAATATGCAATATCACATATTTATGTACGTGGCATAACTTATTGCTTAGGAGACGTTCATTGCAAGTGAGCGGAATGCCACAAATCATGGTTGATTTAGCAATTGCCAGTTTCCATTCCGCCTCAGGCATATTGAAATCTCCAACCTAACATTACTTTGCCATATCAGTAAATCCCATTAATAAACTGTCAATTTCTTCATATTACCTTGGAGGTCTATACAGTTTAAGTATTCAAATTGTATTTTTATATATTTGTATAATTGCTCTCCATCCTACATCCAGTTTTAAGTCGTAAAGTAGAAAACATTTTATCATTTACATATAACAGGGCCCTAACTCTAGATCTAGAATTTCACCCAAAATCTGTGTCTTTCCGGCACTGCACATGACAGATGTCCCGAGGCGGACCACCTAGCGCATGAAACTGAAAGATCAGCCCGGTGTGGCAGTACGAAAAGTATACAAGATCTGTAGGGGCAGGGAAGAAGTAGGTAAATGCTGCTAGGTCTGCTTGTGAAAGGTAAGTGCACTCCTCTCTTACAAGAGGAACCTACAGTGTAAAGGTTACTCCAACCTAAACATACCCAGAGATCATAACTAAGTAAGAGCTAAGTAAGAGCTAGACCAGAATTAAACAAGAAATCAGCATGTTAAAACCCTATTGAACTGCAAGGGAAGCTAATGTGCAAACACCTCACACTGAAACATGGCTTCTCCGGGTGCACTTTTGTACCTTTTTATCTCCCAACTCCTGATTATTCCCATGATCTCACCTATGCCATAACACAGGGAGAACATTTCCTCAATGATGATGCTTTGTTCCCTTGATATTACTCATTGCACTCCTTAACCTATCACAATTAGTAACCAGGGCATAATGTGAAAGCATTGTAGCAAGGAGTCTGGACAGTAGGTGGGCCAATGGGTCCCCAGTCTACTTAACGTGACAAACTGACAGGTGGGGCAGCCTGTTCTTTGATTAGTGCAGGCTAAGGAATCGGGAGCTGTTTTTCACTGACATACAGCATACCTCCCAACATATCGAGCGTCAACAGCGGGACAAATAGGCCCCATCCCTGGTCCCGTCACGTCCATGCCCACCCTGATTCTGCCTAAGCCCTGCCTCTTTTACCACCGCGAACGTGGCAAATATATAATTTTAATTACTTTCAATAACAAAATCGCACTGTTTGTCTCCTAATCGGGACAAACTGGTAGGAGGTAAAAAAGTGGGATTTGTCCCGCTGAAATCAGGACACTTGGGAGGTATGAGACAGTCAGTATAAGCCTGACAGCCACTTTAAATAAATGAAATATTTTATTGCACTGCATACCACAGGTTAAGACCATGGCCTATATTTACTAAGCAGGGAGATTGCAAGGAGATTGAAGAGTGGGGATGTTGCCCATAGCAACCAATCAGATTCATCCTTACATTCTCCAGTATGTAAAATGAAACTGAGAGCTTGAATCTGATTGGTTTGAATCTGATTGGGCAAAATCTCCACTCTTCATCACCTTGCAATCTCCCTGCTTAGTAAATATAGGCCCCTATGTACCATAGAAATATTATTTATCTTTATTGTGAAATTCTTATGCATTTGCTTCTAATACAGATTCATTTTCCACAACTGTTCAGCAGAATAATTACCTCTTTCTCATGTTCCACATTCCTCCAGTGGAATTTGTCCTTAATGGTCCCAGACATAATTCTCTCCATAATTTTTGTTTTACACAGACTTTTGCATTATTGCATTGAAATCACATCACAGTGCAGAGAGAACTCTTCTTATTTAATCATTATCTTAAGCCTCATCATTTCATTTCATGTCTATGTGTTCCTAGAACTCATACAGAGCAGAGCACACAATGCTTCCCCCTCCTCGTGAACATGGCGAGGCTCTCACCAATGGCCACTGCTATTTGAATATAGACATGGCGGTGTAAATGCTACATTAAAATAAGTAGTATAGATTCGATACACACAAAATCCTGATAAAACATTTCATTTGTAGTGAAAAATTAGAGATGAAAAATAATACTCTATAGTGATTTAGTTCTATGTGCAAAAACGAAATGTCTTATTTGCACCCCCCTCCCCGTTACATCATTAGTCTGATCCAGAGCTGCAAATCCGCCTGGAGAACAGATAGATGGGTGCACAGGTTCCCACCCGTCTGCTTGCGCATCCAGCTTTCTTTTTTATCTATTGTGTTTTAAATAATAGAATGCTACTATGCACAGCCATTGATTTTATGAATTAAAAAAAAATCAATGGAGCAGAAAGTGCAGAAACTGACAGCAATTCCCCAATCATCGAGTCATATACACAGTAGTGTGTTGCCAGCTTTAGATCTCCACACAATTAATGAGTTCTGTGGCTGTATTGCTTATAAAGTTCTTTATATAGTGCCATAACATTATGTAGTACCTTACAATTTGTATCAGACAGAATTGGTGGGGAAGGGGGCCCTGCTCGCAGGCTTACATTCTACAGGAGATTGATATATAGGTGCATTTACAATTACTACTACAATTTAGACAGCTGCCAATTAACCTACCAGCATTTTGGAGGGTGTGGGAGGAAACAGGAGTATCTTGAGGAAACCCACACAGTTCTGTCCGGGGAATCGAACTTACAACCTTAGCTCTGTGAGACATCAGTGCTAATAGTAATAATAATGAACCAGTGAGATTCATTTTGCAATTACAAACACAATTTTAAAACTATTTTTGTACTCATACACAGACAATGTCATATAATAGTTTGTATTGATATTTTGATTGTTTTGTTTCACCTATATTTAAAGCAACAGAAAACAATGTGCCCTGTTCATCGCTACTTATATCAGTGGTTTAAATAACAAAAGGATTTTTTTTTTCTCTTAAAAAGAAGGGGATTAGCATTTAATTTCAATCAGCAAAACAATGATGTTCCTATTGGTGTCTCAGAGATTGAGGATTTTATTAATATTCGAGGGATGCATTTGTGTTGCCTCTGGGTGCACTGAAAAGCCACTTAAACTGCACTTAAAGCAGCACTACAGGATCAAATTGATGTGCATCAGCCATTTACAATGAAACTTGATTATTATAAAGGCATACATATTTGCATAATTACATGTTTGATTTTTGTTATAATGCTGCATCCACCACAAAATGTTTCTTACAATATCATCATAAAGCCCCATCTGCTGTAGTGTTTACTGAACTACAGTAAAATTCAGACTCTGAGCTCATATTATTACAGCAGGAGCATAAAATAAAATCTTGACATGTCAACTAATATTTAGTAATAGTATTAATACCGTGTTTCCCCGATAATAAGACACTGTCTTATTATTTTTTTGGTCCAAAAAAACACCATAGGGCTTATTTTTGGGGTAGGTCTTATTTTAATTAACATTGACAGAGATTTATATAAACAGTCTGCTTTTATCCCCATCATGTTCCCCAGTCCTGCTTTTATACTTTGGACTGTTTTACAAAAATTAGGGTAGGGCTTATTTTCGGGGTAGGTCTTATTATCTGGGAAACACAGTAGTAATATTTCGCTATGAAAATCCAGTTTTTTTCATTGAAAATGAAAGTATTTCATATTATGACTTAAACACTCCCTACTGTAATGAATAAGATATTATAATTTACCTACAATTTATCATTAAAGAATTAATGAGGTGTAAATAGACCAAGTTGCCACTCTACCTGAATATCAGGGAGACTGCCTGAAGAGTCGGTGAGTGAAGAGTGGGTGATCTCCCTGACTCCCTGAAGAGTGGGTGATCTCCCTGACTCCCTAAAGTGTGAGTGATCCTGACGATTGGATGATCTGTCTGACTCCCTGATGAGTGGATGATCTCTCTAACTCCCTGATGAGTGGATGATCTCTCTGACTCCCTGATGAGTGGGTGATCTCTCTGACTCCCTGAAGAGTGGGTGATCTCTCTAACTCTCTGAAGATAAGCTAACTTCCTGACTCCCTGAAGAAAGAGTGTTCTCACTAACTCTTTGAAAAGTGTGTGATCTCCCTGACTCTGAAGAGTGGATGATCTCCCTTACTCCCTGAAGTGTGAGTGATCTTGAAGAGTAGTTGATCTTCCTGACTACTCCCTGAAGTGTGGGTGATCTCCATGACTCCCTAAAGAGTGAGTGATATCCCTGAGTTCCTGAAAAGTGTGTGATCTCCTTAAATAGTGGGTGATCTCCCTGACTACTCCCATAGGAATGAGTGTCTTCCTGATTCCCTGAAGGGTGGGTGATCTCCTTGCCTCGCTGAAGGGTGGGTGATCTCCATTACTTCTCTCTGAAGAATGAGTGATCTCCCTTACTCCCTAAAGTGTGGGTGATCTCCCTGACTCCTTGAAAGGTGAGTGATCTCCCTGTCTTCCTGAAGAGTAGATGATCTCCATGACTCCATAAAGAATGAGTGATCTCCCTTACTCCCTGAAGTGTGGGTGACCTCCTTGCCTCCCTGAAGTGTGGGTGATCTCCTTGACTACTCCCTTAAGAGTGGGTAATTTTCCTGACTCACAGAATTTTAAGATATGATACTGATGCCTCAGGTCACATACATATGTGACACTTTATAACGTTTCTTAAATACAGCCGTGGTGCTGGATTTATCCCAAAATCATGCTAAAATGCTTTTGCTTCATGCCATCTGCAACTCTGAAATGTGCAGAAAATAGTCATTGTCAATGGCAGGACAACCTGTGTGCTGTTACACTCCAGCCAGCCAAGCATACCGCAACATAGCAGTATTTTAGAAACGTCATAAAGTGCCACATTTGTATATGTCTATCAGATATGTTTATTATATCAATATTGCCTTACCACTCATATAAGTCTCTCAGTGTTGAATATGACAATTGTGTCATAGTGCACATAAAAGTGTTTCAGCCATGTTTATTACAACAGTGATGACTCAACTATGATAATAATGCTTCAATGCATAAATGTCTATCACCAGTGTTTATTATGACATTGGTGCCATAGTGCTCATTTGTCTATCAGCAGTGTTTATAATCCTAATCATGACACAATAAGTATGAAAGTCTCTCAGACACTTTTATTACAACAATGTCACCTCAGTGTACACATCTGTCACAAGTGTATATATGACAATAGCGTTGCTGTAAGGCACACATGTCTCCCAGCAGAGCAGCCTATGACAATATGTGTCCTAAGTGACATATAACATACTTGTCAGGTATATCCCAGAAATCAACACATGATTTATTATGTCAGGATATTAGGTATGCAGAGCAATGTATAGGATGATATATGCAGGAGCATATGTCTGAGCGTATGCAGCGGATCTGCAGATATAAACTATATACAAGATTTATGTCCTTTTATACAGTGCAGGATTAACTGGATTCAGCAAAATCCTGCGCCACTGAGATGAGTTTAAAGTCCCTTAGGACTACATTAGGTGGATTGTGTGAAGCAGAGTGGCTGATGGTGCTGCCACCATGGCGTATTAAAATACTGTTACTATCCAGGAATCTAATACATGTAGGAAGCATGCAGAGCCAGGAATTGTGATTGGATGCTGCCAAAGACATGAACCAGAATTTGCAGTAGGGCACTAGGGGCTGGGTGGGAAATTTAAGGTAGGGGGTCTTCATGCAGATTCCCATACGGGAGGTGGGACGACAGGTCTCCCCCATGTATATGGGGATCAGTGCATATATAACACATTATTAGAGTCACAAGCATTCATTCAGATATCTGAACTCAGGACTTGCAGTTCTCTCAGTGGACCAGATTTAGACTTTAGGCACTACTCAAACCTACTCAAGAGTGGGTAAAACCATGATGAATTGCAGGGG